>VDFB02191501.1:81730-126804 GCA_007258455.2 Sequoia sempervirens
CCAAAACTCTTGTGTTTTGCACTATTCACTATTACCTACCTAACATCACCATTATTAATAATTTGATAAGAAGCCACAACCACCCAATCAACTTTTCCACCCAGAAAAAGCTATTCATTGTAGAGGAATAAATTCACATATACTTCCAACAATGGGAAAATAAAGGTATCCCATGAAACCCAAAAATGAAATGGTTAAATTTTTAGCGCTTGACGGTTCTTGCACCAACTCTTAATTGTCAATCACACAAATCATCATTAATGTGGTGGGTGGTTTTGAAACTCTAGATCTCCTTTTGATTCCCATGTGTGGATAAGGGTGTGATTTCTAGATACTATAAATACAATTTCCTTCCTCATTGCATGGATTGGTCATTATTCTTTCTAATGAATATTTATAGGTACCAAGTAAATTTTAGGGTTTCAAACTTTGAACATCTAGTTCTTATGAAGATAGTGGATAATGAACTATCACAATATTCCAATGAATTATATTGGTATTGTGAGTTGTTCTAAAAATGCCACCATATTGTGAGTTCAAACTTACAGTAGCAAAATAATTAATGAACTATACACTACCATTGAAGATAATATTTTAAATTTGGTTCCACAATCTTTGAAAACTATCATAGGGAGGTAGGAAGTAATTGAGTTGGGTTTGGAGGTTCAAGTGTAGGAATGATGGAGATGGTTCAAGATGCAATTTAAGGTTAAGGATATTATAAATTCTATTAGGTTGTGGCTTAAAATATGTGTAACAATGGCATCTTGTAACTTGTTTTGAATTAATAAGAACGATGATGAATCTTTTGGAGGTTGGTGTTTCCCTCTTTGAGGGTTTTCCTAAGGTATATATTGTGTCATTTATCATGAGTTTTTGTTGTTATTTATTGTTAGTTGTAAGACTAGATAATCCTTTAATGAGCCTTCCTACTATGACTACATCAAATGGTATTAGAGTGTAAGGTTTGAATCTTGATGAGAGTAAACAATTTCTCTATGGTTTCTATTTGTGAATAGATCATTGAATTGAGGTGACCTACAAGAAACTTGTCAACTAATTTTCAACTTAGAGGCAATTAAAAAGGGTGATGATGGGTGAACCACTAACTAGAGGTAGTTTGCAATGAATCTAGGAAACATGCCACCATGAAAGTTTAGGGAGTTGCCAATTTTTTTGAAAATTTGGATGAGGTTGTTAGTGGTAAGAGATAATATGATTAGATCAAAGGCTTTGTAGAAAGATAGAAAAAGGGGATGAAGCCCTAGGGATGACGATGAGAGTGATGTGGAGGAAGATACTAGAGAAGAAGTGTGATGCCTAGAATATTAGGAAGAACAGTTTAGAGCATGTGAAGGTGTCAAAGGCCATTTCTAAAAATTGGTAAGAGACCTAGAAATGAAATTTTCCAAACCATTTCAATGATTTTATTTTAAGAATTGATTGATTGGATTAATGATCCGTGATGAGTATGTTGATTATGAGAAATACTTAAGACCCTCAAAAGGGTTAAATTTTTGAAGATGAAGATAAAAGTACATGCTACTATTTGGTGGAAAGAAGTATAACTACAAAGAAATAAGAAAGGGAAGGCAACACTAACAAAATTTGAGAGGATGATTGCAAAATTGAAGAGGCAATTCATATCAATACACTATAAGCTATAAATACTATAAAAATTATACGGTTCGAGATAAATGGATAGGATTATGAAGGAGTATATTGAATATTTTCATAAATCAATTATTAGGATAGGGTATAGTGAGGTAGGGAAAAATAAGGTTGTAAATGTTGGTTATGGAGCCTAATCTTATTGGTTCTTGAGCCCATTTCATTGTGGGAGGGTTACAAGGGAGTACACCCCTACAAGGTTTAGAGGGATGGTTCCCTTGGTAGGAGGTTTGAGGGTCACACACCTTGGTGGTGGTTTGGGGGCAGTGCCCTTAAAATATACATTTGATATATATTTATTCATTGTAAATTTGCACCGTTCAACATTAAGTCAGATCTAACAGTAGAGATTATGTTGGTTTTTCTTGACCTAGAACGGAACCCCATTTTACGAGGGTATTATATTATGGTTGACTATTGCATTGTATTGTATTGTGAGGAGACCATGATAGAGAGAAGAGGAAGTTACAGTTGAACGGTTGTAGATTGTATCCCCTTCATTTTGTTGGATGAAATAAAATGAAAGATTGGTTATTTCTTCATGGATATCTCTTTTTGAGTGAACCATATATTTATGTCTTCTTTGTTTTTGTGTTACTTTTATATTTCTCTTATTTTTACATTCATTTTATTGTACATAGCTTTGTGATCCTACTCCTAACACATTAATAGATTGAGCGTAAGTATTCAAGAAAAGATTATTCTAGTCATGTTAAACACCATAGAAGAAGCATACCAATTTGTGATCCAGGTAGAAAACTTGAGTTAAACAAGGGGTTTGAAAATTAATAGAATTGACATAAAGGATAAAAGGACAATCGCAAAGGTAGAGGTCATAGTGTGGGGATAAAATACCTTGGTGGGGGGTTTGAGGGATGCACACACCAGCGGGGGTTTGGGACAATGCCCCCAAAAGCCACATTTGATATGTATTTATTCATTATAAATCTAGATCATTCATCATTACGTCATAGATCTGATAGTAAATATTATGTTGGTTTTTCTTATCCTAGAATGGAACCCCTTTTATGATGGTATTGTATTATGGTTGAGTATTACATTGTATTGTATTGTGAGAAGAATGTGATAGAGAGAAGAGTAAGTTACAATGAATGTGTTGTAGATTGTATCCCTTCATTTTGTTGGATGACATAAAGGAAGGATCGGTTGTTTCTTCGTGGACATAACTCTTTTTGGGTGAACCACATATATTTGTGTCTTAGTGTTTTGTGTTACTTTATATTTTATTTTTATATTCATTTTATTGTATATAGCTTTGTGATCCTACTCCTAACACATCAATAGATTGAGGGTAAGTATTCAAGAAAAAGATAAGTCTAGTCATGCTAAACACCATAGAAGAAGCATACCAATTTGTGATCAAGGTAGAAGAGTACTTGACTTAAATAAGAGGTTTAAAAATTAGTATAATTGACATAAAGGATAAAAGGACAAGCCTAAAGGGAGAGGTCATAGTGTGGGGATAAAAGATCCTACTAGGAAGATAAGAGAGGTGATAATTTCTATTATAGAGGTAGTGGAATGCACCATAATGAATAAATAAGTCATGACGTTTATGGTAAAGGCTAGGAAGATAGCAACTACTATCACCAAGATAAAGGAGAAGGAGATGCATATAACAAATACATATACCAGAGAGGGAGAGAAATATACACGAGAAGAGAAGATATCCTTTAGGGTAACATACTTCAAGTGTGGATAAGAAGGAAATAGATAATTTCAATTATTTTAAGACCAAGGAAGAAAACCAAAAAAAGCACTAGAACTACAATTGGGGAAGAATAACCCTATAGGTCATGTGAGCTAGATGATAACCTTGAACATGGATAATTACTAATATTGAGAAGAGCCTTAATGGAGCATCACAAGGGAGGAGGACTAGTGCATAGAAAGAACTTATTCAAAAATAGATGTTAAGTAGGAGAGAAGTGTTGCAAGGTAATCATTGATAGAAGAAGGACGTACGACTTGGTATCAAAATAAATGGTTAAAAAATTAACTTGAAGAGGAAGAAACAACCAAACCCTTACATAATTTATTGGCTATAGAGATAACACAAGGTAATGCTCACCAAACAATGTTACCATGATGAGGTCTTGTGCAATTTAATGCCAATGGATGTGTGTCACCTACTATTGGGGAGGCCTTAGTAATTTTATCAACAAGCTATACATGATGGGAGGGGAAAAATATATACTTTAAATAGGAATGGTTAGAGGCATAGGTTAATGTCACTAAAGGATAAAGAATATTAAGTTTATAGCAATGCTAGAATATTATTGGTAGATGGAAGGAAGCTTTTGGTGGACTAAGGAATGGGAATGTTTATTTTGTAGTAATTCATAAGGTCTTTAATATTGTAAATGGAGTGTCACCACAAGTGAAGAGGAAGCGTCGAAGGAGATCTCATAACAATTGGAAGAATACAAGGATATATCATATTTGATAACATTCTAGAAGGGTTTCCACTACTAAAGAGTATCAATCATCACATGGATTTAATTCTAGGAGCTCATTTTTTTGAACAAAGTGTTGCATAGAATGACACTATCAGAGAATAAGGAGCAAAATAAGCAGGTGCACAAGTTATTAAGGAAAGGTCTAATTTGAGAGAGTTTGAGCTCATGTGTGGTACCGATAATACTAGCACCCAAGAAGGATAATGTCTGGAGAATGTGTACAAATTATAGAGTAATAAATAATTTTTCTCTAACATAAAGAGTCACATTGCCAAGGATGGATGATATCATGGACTTCTTTAGTGGGGTAAAGCACTTCACTAAGATTTACCCGAAGAGTGGCTATCACCAAATTAGGATAAGAAAAGGGGATGAACGAAAAACCACTTTCAAGACCAATGAGGGGTTATATGAGTGGATTTCTATGCCCTTTGGACTAACCAATGTACCACAAACATTTATGTGTTGATGAATGAGGTATTAAGGAAATTAGGTAAGTTTGTAAAGGTTTATTTGGGTGATATTCTAATTTTTTGTAACACCAAAGAAGAACTTCTAGAACACATGCATTAGATTGGTACTATAAAGTTTAGGAGAAGAAAATTTGTTAATTAATATAAAAGTGTAGTTTCATAGAGGAAGAAATAATATGCTTGGGATTTGTGATCTTAACAAAAGGATTGACGATGGATTTAAAGAAGGTCAAAGCCATTATGGAGTGACCTATACTAGAAAATGTAGAGGAAGTAAAATATTTCATGGTTTAGCCAATTTCTATAGGAAGTTCATAAAAATATTAGTAGTATTTGTGTTGCTAATTGAGACAATGAGAATGGATAAAAAGGAATTCAAGTGGACTTTAAGAATTGATAGGATCTTTGAGCTATTGAAGAAGAAAGTAATGAAACACCAAGTATTGGCCTTGCCAAATTTTAGTTAGATATTCCAAGTGGACTATGATGGAATTGGGAATGAAATTGGGGTTGTATTAAGCTAAGAAGGAAGACAAATAACTTATTTTAGCAAGAAAGTAAATGATTCCAATAAGCATATTGAATATATGACCAATAGTTTTATGCCATAATACAAGTGCTAAAAGATGGAGGCATTAACTACTAACTATAGAAATTTTGTTGTCACTAATCATCAAGCATTGTACTACTTGAGCAATCAAAATTAATTAAACCAAAGACATATACAATGGATAGAATTCATGAAACTTTACACTTTTATGTTGAAACATAGGAGTAGTAAGTCAAACAAGGTTGCCAACACATTAAGTAGAAGAAAAAATATGAAGACAAAAATTAGGATTAAGTAGTTAGTTTTGAGGAGTTCAAATATTTGTATGAGATTGAGCCTAATTTTGTGGAAGAAAGGAAGTCATGTAAGGATTTAATAAGCATGGATACGAGTAAATGATTGGATTAAATGATTCAAAATGAGATGTTATTCTTGAAGGGAGCCAATTATGTATACCAAGAAGCTCTATGAGTGAGAATATAATCAAAGAGAAATATTGTAAAGGTCTAGCTTGAAATTTGGGATTGATTAGATTATTTCCTGATCAATGAGAATAATTGATAAATACACAAGGATGTGAGAAAATCAATTCAAGGTTGTAGGAATTTCTAAGTTTCCAAAGGAAATAGTTAGAATTTTGGGCTATATCAACTATTATAGATGTCATAGAAAACATGGGAGGACATAAGTATGGATTTTGTATTGGTAATATCAAGGACACACGAGAGAAATGACTCAATCATAGTAGTATTAGATATGTTTTTAAAGATGGTGCACTTCATTCTATTAGGAATTTTAGGCAATAACTTATCAATTAAATGAAAATTTATAAAGTTTAAACAACGAAATAAAACACATGGAAATAAATTGCAGTGAACAAGACAACACATAATTTAACGTGGTTCACCCAAATCTGGGCTACATCCACCAACAGAGAGTCCAATATATATTAATCTTCCAGTAAATAATATTTACAATGAACTTGCAGTAACTATTGCAACTTGTAACAACGTTTTACCATTGTTGATTTTTCATGCACTTTGTTGCATGTGCTCATAGCTTAACCTATGATTTTCTAGCCACACACCCGCGACCTTCTGTTGAAAAAACCTACATCAATGCAACACTCTATAACTCACATACAATAACATCTACACCATTTTCATGCAACTTTTCACTTCCCATGTGCACCATGGTTGATGGTAATCCACACGTGACTGTTGGTTTCCAACTTGTAACCAAAAATTGTTCAAAGTTGGGCGGTTTTCTATCTTTAACCAAATTTTGAATATAAGCAAACATTAATTTCTTTATTAAAATGTTGGTCAATTTTTGCTACCCCCATTGCATTCCCCCATTAATTTTTTATTTTTTTTGGGGGGGGGAAATGCATTGACAAAAGTGGGGAAAAATAAGCCTCTGAGTCTGATCAAGCTCCACAATACAACACATTTCGTGTAAGAAAAAATGATGTGGTATTTACATAGTATATTTATTTTTTAGGGAGGTAGTAAGATTGCATAGTTTACCAAAAAGCATTGTTTCATATATGGACACTAAGTTTGTGGGGTACTTTTGGAGGGAAGAAGATGAAAATAGATTTCAAATTCATCTTAACATAACATCTCAATAGAATTAATAAATATGAACTTGGGTAACTTGCTAAGATGCTTGGTTAGAGAAAAATCCAAGAATTGGGACTATTAGAGTAAAAGGTATTTTTTAATTAATTATTTAATTAATAATTAGGTTTCTTTTCCTTTAATTACTTAAGCTTTCTTAGGTCATGTTTTCTTTGTCTTATGTCATAAGATGAGGACACATGTCATGATCTTGTTTTATCCTCACCTAGGGTTTTTAGGTTAATTATCCTTTTATAAGGATTCTCTATTGTATTATCATTAGAAGATGCACAATAATATGATTCATACTTTGTTGGATCAATAGATCTTAGCCTCCATATCTTTGTTATTCTCTCTTTCTATGATTGGTGTTTGATTGCAAGTGATTCTTGGGGGTTGTGGAGTTCATTTTTCCCAACTTTAACATGGTATCAGAGCTCCAGACTTGTAATCCCCTCTCCTCCTTTTGAGAGATTTCATGTCTTGATCTATTGTTCAGTGCATCCTGGAGCAAATCAGTGTTTTCCATTGGATTCAGAGTTGTGAGAAAAGTCAATTTTGCATTTTTTTGGCCTTATTTGGACTCTAGGCATCAGATCTATGAGGGTTTGAAGCAATTTTTTTTTTTCAAATCTAGAGGGTAGCTGCATTTTGAGCCAAAACAAACATTGCCATGGCGCTCAAAAGGCCCAAAAACCTTAAGATCGCTTATAAAATTGCTAAAATTGGTGTCAGAAGCATCTGAGGCAAAAAAAATTTTAAAAAATTGTTGCAAGAGGGGGTACCCCTAAAGGTACCGCCACCTACCACCATGTGGCAAAGCAACAACCCTCGAGCCCTACCCAAGGGTGGTGCAGTGGGCTTTGCCCCCGTTGGCTCTTTTAAAAAAATAATATAAATTTTTTAATTTTTTTTATATATAAAATAATATGTTTTTTCTTTATATATTTTTTATAAAAAATATTTTTTTTTTTGTGTTTTTTTAAATTTGAAAATAAAACATGCAATTTTTTGTATTTTTTTTGCAATAAATGTCTAAATCCATTGTACCTACATGAAATATTTTTTTTCTCAACACTTTTAAATTGGAGGACCTCCACATTTGGGGGTATTTTTGTTAAATTTGGCAGAGACCCATTTTTTCCTTCTTCAGCCCCTCTCTGTTGGGCTTTTCAATTTTGCACCCTATCTTCCAAAGGCCATATATCACCCATATGGTGGTATTTTCTAGTGCAATTTTTTTTTGAATTGGGGTAGAATTTTGCACTCTTCATAGTGGTGTAAGTGGTTTCTAGTTTTGACGTATGGTTTTTTCCATAATTCTATTTTCTTAGTTTTGTTCATGTGTAGCTCATTTTGGAGACTTTGACAAGCCATATATTTTGCATTCGGACTCCTTTTTGGGTGTCATTTTTTGAAAGTGCATGTTTTTTCATGTACTTCATCATGGTACTATCAATTTCCTCTTTTTCTGTTAGAGAATTGTATTTTCAGCATGTAGTCCTTTTTTGGATGTTATGGGTTTCCATTGTATGCATTTCTTATCATGTAAACATACTAAACTAAAGTGCCTCAACATTTTGGTGTATGTATTAAGGGATATTGCACATAATTTTGTGTCTTATTGTACTCACACTATGTGTAATGCAACATTATTTACTAAACCTAAAAGATGCAAAAAATAAAGAAATGCAAAGGAGAAATAACACAACACCACCTCAAGATTAGCCTAAGTTGACTTGAACAAAATAAAGATTAAAGCAAGAGATATACCTTGTCCAAGTGATCCTTTTGGTTGGCCCTTTGTTGAAGATTTGATGAGTTGTGTACTCCTTGATGGGAAATAGACTAAAATACTATGCAAAGTGATGTAAATTGGATGTAGAATGCAATGAAAGATGTGGGTATTTGGCTAAATGTATGAGATGGGTGGAATGCAAGCTTGAAGAGTGCAACAATGGAGGTTGAATACAAAATGCTTGAGGTTGAGAATAGAATTGTTTGAAGGCTTGAATGTGTGTTATGTGAGTGAATTAGAGAAAAACTTCCATTTTAAGGGAAAAATCTCTAGAGAATTCAATGGCTAGGATTTAGCCAACATGGACAAGATGGAGGGTTGTGGTGAGTTGAGAACTCACAAGCTCGCACATCTTGCCATGTGGAAAGGGAGGTGTCATAAGGATAGGTGATGTGGAAAGAGGACATGAGAGGTGGAGCTACTTGCAAGTACCTTGGGATTAGGGGAAAATCTCCTCAAAAGGAAGTTCTTGTCCCCATATGAGAGTGATGGTGACAAGTGAGGAATTTTAGAAAGTCCTCTCTTATCATTATGGGGATGAGAGAAGTTGTTGGGGGAATAAATGTGAATTTTAAATTCACATGATTGGGGAGTACCTTGGGGATAAGACAAGGTCCTCATAAAGGATGTCATTGTCCCATGTGACTGATGTGACCTATGAAGGAATTTAGAATTTCCCAACAACTTACATGGGGAAGAGAAATGCATTGAATGAATAAATGTGAATTTTTAATTCACATAGGGAAGAGGTCAAGGCTTAAAAGGGAAAGCACTTATGAAAGGTTGACTTGTTCTTGGTTCTTCTACATGCACTTCTTTTTGGCACTTAGTTTCAGTGCACCTATCACGCCTCTCCCTTATTAGCATTATGGGGGTTTCTACTATTGGTGCTAATGCTTCCTTGGGTTCGCATTGGAATGAGCTATGTATATAGTATTTGTTCCTATGTAATTTCAAATGCAATGTGCATCAATGGTTGGTTACCTTGCATTTCGGTGAGATGGGGCACTTACCATATGGACACTCTTGCATTCCTATTTTTGGAGGGGACCTTCCATTTTCACTTGATCAGTGTTCTTAAGACTTTTGGTACTTGTGCCATTTGTATCTTCGACTTCAAGGTGTTTACCTTTGTTTTCCATTTGATTTGAGTAGTGTCATTGGGGGAACTCATGAAAATTCTTGTCTTCTTGATCTTGATCATCATCTAATGTAGAGGAGGTTCTTCTTTATGCACTATACCAGTCATTCTTTGACAATTTTTGCAGCTTCTTCATGCTTCAATGGTGTTCTCCATGTTCATCCTTTGTTCCTATATTTTGGGACATTTCTTAGTTGGAGGCTTCTTCGTCCTTCACTTGGTTTTGGAGGCTTCTCAATCTTTCACTCTTGTTTGGAGGCTTCTTAAGTCCGTCACTTGTATTTCTCTCATTTGGAGAGGATTTTTCTCCCACGCGGTTTTTCTCCTTTTTCCCTGGTTTTGAGAGATCTTTTGTTTGTACATGGGCACCTCACCGGGCCTTGTTTGTCATGACCCATCATGCATTCATCTTGAGAGGTTTGAGCTTCTCCCTATGTTTCACTTAAAGGGGGGTGTTAGAGTAAAAGGCATTTCCTAATTAATTATTTATTTAATTATTAGGTTCCTTTTCCTCTAATTACTTAAGCTGACTTAGGTCATGTTTTCTTTATGTCTCATGTCATAAGATGAGGACACATGTCATAATCTTGTTTTATCCTCACCTAGGGTTTCTAGGCTAATTATCTTTTTATAAGGATTCTCTATTGTATTAACATTAGAAGATGTACATTAATATGATTCATGATTTTTTGGATCAATAGCTCTTGGCCTCCATAGCTTTTATATTCTATCTTTTTGTGGCAGGTGTTTGATTGCAGGTGATCCTTGGGAGTTGTGGAGTTGATTTTTCAAAACTTCAACAGGGACATGGTCTTATCATAGCTTAATTTTCATACAATAGTTTAGTGAATAGGAGCACTAGAAGGACACCATTTCATATTGTAAATGGTAGCAATTTTAACAATGTATTAGATCTAAGAGACATTAGTAAGGAAGAAAAAAGGAGTATGGAGGTTGAGAAGTCTTCTAAACACATGAAGAAGGTGCATGAGGAGGTGAGAGTCCACTTCGAGAAAACAAATGGAAAATACAAATAAGAAGTTGATAAAACCAAAAGACTTAAATATTTTATAGGAGATGAAGTGATGGTATACCTGTTGAACGCACCCAGATACTGAGAGGGGGGGTGGATTAATATCTTCAAAGCTTAATCCCTTTTAGCACGATGCGATTTCAGACTTCTAACAAGATCAACAATCCTTAGTTAGATCAACAACACTTATTCAAATCAGCAGCAATGAAAGATAAAGCAATAAACACACATGCACAAGATAACACTAGATATATGTGGAAAACCCAAGAAGGGAAAAAACCACAGTGAGAAATATCACAATATAGGAAGCTCATTGTTTACAAAATTATAATTTGTTTTAAGGCTCACTACCTAAGGAAGAACACTTCTCCTTAAAAGACTTGTAGACTAGGGCACACAACCTTAAGACAAGATACAAAGGGACTTGTAGGCTAAGGAAGACAACCCCAGGGCACAATATACGATACAAGGACCTACTGAAGAGACTTATTGTCTAATAGTAGTATACATAAAGATTTAGATTTACAATATATGTCAACAATACACTCTGCTGACTAAGGAATTAAAGCACATATGAATCTTCTTTTTTACAACTTACTTCATCATTTCATACTTGCACACCACCACACACTCAATCACTCTTGCAACTAATTTGTTCTTCCATTTATATCCTTCACAAGATCTCAAAACACTAATTAGGTCAGCCAAAAAAGGAGATAAGCAATAACCTTAGCAAGTTGGCCACAAAACATAATTACGGTGAAAGCGGTCCTATCCAAGAGATAGAGAGGACCAAAAACAATTTATTACATCTTCCAATATGATCCCAAACATTAAACACGCTAGCACACATGATCCCAAGTCGACAACAAGGAAATGTGTAGATGAAACATGTAGCACATTACCAATCGGTCCAAAAACGCAAATTCAACTGAATTTACTCAATGTAGTTCTCAAAAAGATAGGGTGGGACCCAAACACAACTTAACACAACCTTAATTGTTGGCACATACCCCCAAGCACATAGCACAAGAAAGAGAACAAGCCCTGTCAGCCAAACATCCACAAATTACCCATAAAATTGACTCAAAACAATATACGACACCAAAGAGATCAACCTTTGATGTATAGACCATAAAGAGATGTTTCATGAACATCCAAAAATACTTTCACACTACCATGTCACAAACAACCATCATAAACCAAGCAAAAATAGAACACTTCAACCCATAAGCTCAAAAGACACAACTATGAGATAGAACATTAACAAACCAACTTGCGGTAAACATCATTACATGAAAATTGAACTTAGACATCGTTGTCAATCAGATTGTACCCGAATGCTTGAATGATTAAACTCAACAATCTATTAAAACATTGGACCAAACTTAGGTTGTGGGTGACCTATAATGAGATTGAACCTCCAGATTCTAGGGCGGCTTCCTATATGATTCTTAAATTAATAACTGGTAACTTGTTGGAAAAAGGATAGAAATGTATGATGAATGCATGTAAAACTGTAAACTAGTGGTGATGCACCTAATTGACAAAGATTTGCAATTATGATTCACAATAAACTTCTTAGTACTTCAATCTACACAACCTGATTTGATAATCTAATCATTTGAATGCTTTAAATAGAGGCTTTGATTTAACGCAATCTTGAGGGAAAACATGGTTTTCACGACTAAACTGATTAATCAATACATGCATAGTGTATAACCAATGAATTTAAACTAAACTGCATACAGATACTTATGACGAAGAAAGAAAAATTAAAGGTTTCAAAACTGAAAACACAATAATCCTTTGATCAAATCCTACACAATAATGATGCCTAAAATCTTGAAGGCAAAACTTTGAAAATGCTGGAAAATAAAGGAATCTTCTGCTAAATAACACAATTTGAACTTGTAAACCTGCTGCTGTATTAATTTGAAAACTAAAAGCTGAGTTACATGACAATTCACTTTGCAGAATGCAAAGGCTGAATAACAAGAACTAGTGAAAAAAGATAAACTTTTTCCAATATATACAATGTGTGATAACACCAAAGCGTGAGAAGGTGGAAGAAGCAGTTCACTGAAAGTGAAAACCACCTTGAGAATGTCTCTCATGAGCAAAGGTAAAAAAAATGTGAAAAGAGGGCCCACCAAAGTCATAACTGAGTCTCTATAGCTCAGAACTCCATGTCACAATGTATACAACTGATCTGTAACTCGAACTGGCTCCAGAATGCATAAAAATAGCACTGCAAGTGATCTTAAAGTAATAATATCTCCTCAAATCTCCATTCATGAGCAACAATGAAAATGCATAAAAAGAGGGCCCATCGATGTTGTTAACTGAGCTTCAACGACTCAGAACTCTGTCTCATACTATAGGTGACCAAGGTTGATCTCAAAACTGCATGAAAACAGGATAAAAGCCTCTAGTTTGCCTTTGAATGCATGATCAGTTGATTTCCAGAAATAGAACTCTAGTATTTTATTATTCTACATGAAAAATACTCCAGTTGCATTTATGTTTATTGCATGTTTTGGAAAAGGTGGTAACTTTAATTAAATATTAAAAACAATCATTTCTAATTATTTTAATATTTAATATGTTGAATCTCTTACTCATGCATTTTCATATTAAATATTAAGGTAATAGGAATATTACCATTTAATATTTAATTACTATAGTGACCTAGTCGAAATTATGCAAAGACTGAAGTGACACTATATAAATATCTCAAAAATCAAACATAAGTTTGAATTCCACCTTAAATGGCACGAGTAAGGGAAAATCATTAGGTCTTATTGAATTTGAAAGTCAACACCACAGTGACACAAAGAATGAAATGATTTATTTTAAAAATAAGGTCAAAAATTCCTATCATTCGACTTGAGCAAAGGAACCCTAAATCATTTCATTTTCACTTGTATCTTTTGGGAGAAGTTTGTTACTGGTTGCCGCCATGATGAGAGCATCAGGGTTTGAAGGATATCGAACTGCACTCATTTAGCATCTCTTTGAAGCTCTGTTGGTGAATCTCTAGCAAACATTGCATGGTAAGCGCATCTTTTGTATTCTCTTTTTCTAAGGTCGCGGCTATACTGATGATTTCATTGTTTTTGCTTTCTCTGTATCTTAAATTTTGATTAAGCATCTATTTTGAGTAGAACAAATAAAATCTTTATTATATTGTGGCTATGGCTTAGATATATTGCATTTTTGAGTGACCTTCGTACTCTCTTTATTTCTTTGGGTGCCGCCATAAGACATTGGTTATGAGCTCTTGAGAGAAAAATCTGTTGGAAAGTCTGCGCCCCCTCATGTATTTTTCAACAGTTGAACTATAAAATGCCCTTCATTCTTCCATGTATTTGTTTCTATACTGGGTTGGCGTGCCATGGCTTGATCACTATATTTTGAGTGTTCTTAATTTACTTTTCTTACAAAGCCTAAGACTTTGACCCACATGTGCATTTATTCTGGAAAAAACATTTTTTTATGCTTCCTCATTTTCTCCATACTTACCAGCCACGATTATACAAGGATCATTCTGGGTTTTTCCTTAATATTGTTCTTCTGAATGATTCTTGACTTTACTAACCTCTACAGGCTGCTCTTGGTCTTATCCATGTTAGTACTCCTGGAGAAGGATAGAAATGTTGACAATAGTAAGCTGCGACTGTGAAACTTTTTAAACTTTGCATTATGCATAACCAACATAGGACTATGTTGTGCCCTAATCATGGACTAAAGTTATGAGATCACTTCCCATGATGAAAACTACAGAGTTTTGTCATTGCATGGTTGTTGATCACTTCATTGGACTGTCCTCTCAATTGAAGCTTTTATATATTACTGCCCATGTTGCAAGATTTGCACTGTCTTGTTGTGATAATTTTGTCAAGCCCGTGGGATGCAATGTATCTTTCATGACCATTCTTCTGATGCACTTCACTTAATTGAGTATAAACACTATCCCTTAACATTATTGATTTATTGAATACAATTGTAATGACCTTGCATCTGGGAGACAAAGAACTATCATTTGCACTTACAGGTTCTCTCATGCTTAGTGATGTTTTGATTAGATTGCTACAATCATGATCCTTGTATTGATGCTTCTCAATGCTAAATTGCTGCTCCATTATGAACATGATACCTCCATCATCTTGTTGTGAATTGCTCATCTATTGCACTGTTTGCTTTGAAGCCTCTATTGCTTATTCATAAACAGTTGTCTTCTTTGAAAATATTGATCCTTCAATTATCATAGTCTCACTTTTGACAACTCTAGCCTTGTTGTTTTGATACTATGAACTGTAAGAAGCAAATGCTTTTATAGACCTCATATCTCTGACAATGAGTCCTCAAACTATTTTCATACTTTTGGAAAAGTAGTATCCTCACTCCAAAAGATAGCTACAAAATCTATTAGCTTCAAAGATTATAGATAACATCCTCGGTGAAGATGTAAATGCTTTAAAGTTCTAAAAGGCAGTTCATGCTTGAATATTTTGTTTTCCATTTAACGTAAAAGGGCTAAATACCTTATTGAAATGCAAAAATGAATGCAAGGTAGAGCTAAAACAGAATATCAATGAAATTGTTGATCTCTTTATATGTTTTGATCATTCTTTAGCATGATGAGCAAAAGAATAATTAGCTCAATCTATTTTTGTCACAATGAATTAAAGGCTGCTCTTGTGAACTCCTTTTATTACAGCAATATCCTCACTTGATGATTGTAATCAATATTAATGAACTCGCGTATGTAACTTGAGAGTGTGTCCTCCTTGATATGCCGAGATCAACCCTTGTGGGAGCCCATTTTACTCCACATATCTGATAAGATGATCACAAACATAATAAACCTGTTCCTGCACAGTGAACAAACGTGTTAGCAAAATAAAAGAAGCTGAAAGCTTTCCTCTTGAGTTTTATGCCTTTGAAATCTGAAATCATCTGATGGATGCCTGATCAAATGTATACTATATTTTTGTTGGTAGCATAGGAATATGATAGGATTTGATTCACATTGCTCTAACCACTTTTCTATCAACCTTGCAGGTGCATCGGAGCTTGGAGTTTGAGCTAGAGCTGGAGCCACAACAGAAGACCTCAACTTCTCAATGATTCATCATTCCAGGCAATGACGAATCACTTTTTACCCTATGACTTCTTTATTCTCAGTTGTATAGTCTACTTTACTTAATGCACCCCTTATTTGATTATGAAAATCAAATTGAGTTACTCCCACGGCTTGTGTGGGATTCTGGTTTGTACATTATGAATAAAACAACAAAAATTATGCAAACTTATGATATCATTTTGAGATGTTTTTTGCATAATATTACTGAAATTTACACTGTAACGAAACATTGCACAATAATGAGTACTTAGCAGAAACTTTTGAACAACTTGTGTAACTTTGATTTGAATTTACAATTCAGCTCTACCTGTTTGAGCTAGTAGTGAAAAATAGGTAACAAACATTACACAAACACTGAGAGTACATTCACCAAGTTGTAGAAGTAGAAACATCAATGCAGAGAAATGTGGAGCATTTTTCGGACCAGTCATGACAAGCAACCAAACTGCCAACTCACTGCAATTACTAGAGACCTCCTCAACAACATTGGTGACCTGAAAAGATAGGAGAGGAATATCCACAGAATAAAGACATTGAGTCCCAAACCACAAGACCAGATCTACAAGGCAGAGGAATGTAGAGCACTCTCCCAAATAGTCTTCAAAGCAACTTCCTATAGCATAACCTTTCACCAACATCTAGAGACCAGAACTTCCTTGTAGCAACACATACTTAAGAGAGAGAATACAACATACAAGAGAACAACATCTCTCCAACTTTAGCATTACTTCTAATCCTCATCTTAATATATCATCATGATATCATCTCCACTTTCAGTATTCATACTCAATACTACTTCAATTGACATCAAACAAGGCATGAAAAACCAACCACGAACATCAACAACATCAGTATTAGCACACTATCATAGTATAACATCAATGACAACCCTAACTAAGTGTTGGCATCAATGACAAACAATGCCAAACATAGGTAATATATGTGCAATAATACCTTAGAAAGCAAAGATTTATAGTCAGAATGTATATAACAAGATAAAATGAAGAAATTTGGCCCTTGTAGAATCATAAGAATATTTGAATTAGGAAATGCATATGAGGCAGAGTTCCCAAAAGACCTTGGTATATCTCTAATATTCAACATTGTAGACTTATACAAGTACCATGAGAGAGATTCAAAAGGGATCAATGTGAAGGACCAAGGGAAAAACCCCATACTACCACAACCAAAAGAAGAGATGAATGAAATTATAGATAGAGTTGGGAAAGACACTAGGAATAGACAATATGAGGAATATTTGGTGAAATGGAGAGGAAGGCCGAAATAAAACTCAATTGGATTTTGAGGGCCAAGATGAATGATATAGATTTCCCTCTAGTCACTTTTCAATTAATCTAGTGTGTCTAATATAGGAACATTCTTGGGGAAGCAAAACAATCTCAAATTTTCATCATTAACTTAGTTTTTTATAGATTTGATTCACCAATCAGTTATAGTTCAAATGTCACTATGTTTTATTACCTTTCACAATTGAGTCTTGTGGTTTTGGTATACTATTAAAGATGATAACTTGGAGATATTATCCATATTTGAGACGAATTAGATTCGTGGAATTACTTATTTCATTTTGTGAACTTATATTAGATTAATAGACTGCCAAAGTTGTAGAGTTACTTTTGGCATCAAAGAATTTGAAGTTTATGGCAATCAAGGAAGACATAGGGAGATTATTAGACCTAGAGAATAAAATATTAGGCACCACATAAATTCATATTCCTTAATTTTTGTTTGGTTTGAGAAATTAAATCTCACCTAGGCCAAATACTTGTTTAAAGGAGTATTGAACTTTGTACCACCTTATGGCCAATGGAGTTCATTAAGGAAGTTAGAGACTGATATATTGTGTTCCATGATTATTGGAAACTATCAAAGGGAGGTAGGAAACATTTGAGTTAAGGTTTTAGGTTTGAGGGTCGGAATAAGGAGATGGTTCATGATGCATTTTAGGGTTAAGGATACTATAAATTTCATTAAATTGGGGCCTAAAATATATGCCATAGTAGCATATTGTAACTTGTTTTGAATTTAATAAGAATGATAAGGCATCTTGTGGAAGCTAGATTTTTTCCTCTTTGAGGGTTTTCCTAGGGTATATCTTGTGTCATTTATTATGAGTTTTTGTTGTTATTATGTTTTAGCTACACAACTAGATAGTCCTTCATGGTTCCTATCATGACTACATTAAGACCTCAGTAAAGGAGGCATTAGGAAGAATGAGAAAGTTTGGGTTCTAGAATGACAACCCAAATTGTATGAAACTTTTGTTGCTATTACATGGTAGTAGACTAAATATTCTACCTATCATTAAGCTTTTGAACCATAGGCATATGTGGAGAAATATATGAATAGCCTTTGTTACTTTTAATTCTAAACATGAGTGGTAGGACACTACTTTCAATCTATCCATTGGGGTTTAATGAATATAATCCCAATATTATATGTTATGGACTATTTATGGAGGAACAAACTCTACAATATTCTAGAAGGGTACATAATCCCAATTGAAAAGCTTATTCTTAGTCTTATATTCTAGCCATGACATCCAACTCTTTGTGGCTCTAGAAAATGGGTGTAAGCATAACAAATCCCTTGATCCAAAAACATCACAATATGAACCCATAGGACTTTAGCAAGTGATCTATCTTGGTATGTAATTGCAAGATACACACTAAAGAGACTACTAGTTAATAGAAACCCTAGTTCTAAAATCTTTCACATTTCAAAGAATCCAAGGCTTAATGGATTCCCATCCTTTCTAGATTATTTTAGCAACAAAAGTGCCTTTAATCTAAACTAGATCCCTCCTAATGAGAATTGACTAGAAGCCAACCTTTCCAAGTCTATCTACCACAAAGAGCTTTAGAAGCAATACAATACCATATAAGAAGCACATAATTTCAAAGCTTATTGATGAGTATTTATAAGGTTGATTCATTTAGATTTTGAGGAAGGAAATTGAAATCACAAGCAACCTTACAAATTCCTATCCCTTGTTAGAGGAGGCCTAAAGAAAATTCACCTCAATGATTTTTCTAGCTTTTGGTAAGAAGATTTAGAAGGATTTGAGTAGGAAGGATATTAAATATGTGTGAAAGAAAGAATCTTAGAGATATTTTGAAATTCCCTACAAGGGAAAGAACCTTGTCTATCTAGAAATATAGTTTCTTCTTAGTACAAGCATGAAAAAATTGCCAAAGAGTAGAAGTGGAAAATAAAAATAAAAAAGGGATGTCAAGAAATCTAGAATTTTCTCCATAATCAAATTGTTTCTATCCATATGAGTATAGCTAAGTGTTTGGCAAGAAATTTTAACAATCTAACATTGGGTGTTTCTCCATTAGATGCTAGAGATGGAGACAACATAAAGGGTGTTAGAACACTACAAGGATGGATTGAGATCAAAATTCTCTTCTAAACTATTGAAAAAAGGAATATCAATAAAATAATCATTGACAAAGTGAGGATCAATATTATGAAGGGAGATAACTAAACTCTTTTTGGGTGATTTCATGAGCAAGTAGCCATAACCTTTTGTCACTAGAGCATAGCAAGTTGGAGCTAAAGGGTAGCCTCAAGGGTTTGATTTGTAAATCTTAAAGTAAGAAGACTATTGACCATGGATGGTAAGACAATTTGATGTATCAACAAATAACATTTGGACAAAGTAGATAAAATTTAACCCAAATCCAAGAAAATGAAGGGTCACTTAATACAGTCATAAGCTTTAGAAAAATCACTTTTAATAAAAATTTCCCATTTCAACAAGTGCCAATTCCATTCCATACCTTCCCAAACTACGGTAATGGACTATGAAGAATATACATTCTCCTCATTAATCCAACCTACACAAGCCAAATAATAAGAGAAGATGGTAGAGGGACAAGAAAAAGGATTCGATTGTGATTTTATAAGAAACATTCAATTCAACATGATTGACTGCTTACTACAAATATCTTCAAGATTGGTAGTCTCACTTATGAACTTAATATTTCCTTTATTGATTATCTTGCAAAGAGAGCCTAAATTAAAAGCTTCCAAAAAGACCTAAAAAGGTCATGTCTAATTGTGTCCCATAGAGCTTTGTAGAATTCACGTACGAACCCATCATAGCAAGGAGCTTTATCATTATTCGTAGAAAAAATACTTCTCTAAGGTTAGCTAGGGTGAGTCTCTAGTTACAAAAGGCATGTTAGGAAGTGGAGAACTAATAGGGGACCACACTCACACTCCTTAAGGGTTTTGCATGCTAAATAGAAGGTTCCTATGTTTGAAACATCCATTGACCAGTAATGGCAAACAAAGGCTTGAAGAATATCAAGAATATTTTTGAAAAGTTCGTGGCCTTCTTTGATATGTTTGATATTTTGAGAGGCTTAGTAATCTTGAAGGGATTAAAAAATTCCTTGGAAACTTTATCCCCAATCTTGAGCTAATAAAGGTGCACCTTAATATGAGCTCCTCATGATGCATTATTATTGTAAATGTAAACAAATCTCCTGTCAAGAATGAGAGACTAAGGGTTCTAAATGTATTCTAAGTTTCCAGGATTCTTCAAAAATTCTAAGACAGAGTTTTCGACTTCCAGATTTTATTAATACTCAATGTGTTGAATGCAGAACATTAATAGATTTCGATGTACTCCATATTAAGAATGGAATCAGCTTTTTTATGTAGGGAGACTCGCCTCCAAGGGATACGTCTCTTGAGAGGACGTGTTCCTTTGAGCGCGCGGATTCTTGTAGCCGATAATCATTCGAATTAAACAGACTTAACATATATGCGTCCTCACACATGGCGACTATGAATTCTGAACTTTATTCAATGCGTATTTTGAACATCATCTATTTGAATTCAATTTTATACATGCTTTATAAAATCGAATACTTATTTCCAGAAATGTTAAACACGAAGAGCAATAGATCTTATATAAACGATGATGATGCTAATAGCAATCATCGTTTATATCTGACCTAAGCTACCATTCATCAACACTCCCTCTTAGCTTAGGGAAGATATTTCAAATCAAATAAGTGTAGATATCACCTTTACACGTGATATCGAAGATATGATATGTTTTCTCAAAGTTGTCAAGTCACATGACATTCTTCATAACACATCTTCATTATGGTATGTGCACTGACATCAAGTCACATGATGTCTACCATAATTCATGGCATATCCACGGATATAAATATCCACCATGATTATCTCTTAAGGATCACAATGATCTTCAGATGATATCAAGTCCCATGATATCCATCAAAGTGTCCAAGAGATACTATCATGACATGTCCACAAATATCAAGTCACATGATATCTATCATGATAGTTTGTCATTGTAGAGTCGTCACTTTACAATGTCAAATACAAGTGTTCATTATTAGAAAGATCGTCACCTTTCAATAATGTACACAGGAGGAGTAGGCCCATAAAGTCATGGAGTCACACACATGACAAAAGAGTTTACACGTTAAACATCTTTATATATTAGTACAATTTTATAAACAATTTGTATTTCAAACATAAATAACAAATTACATTTCAACCATACCAAGTTTCTTCTTGAAGTGCTCTACCTTGATTCGGGGGAGAGGCTTGGTGAGAATGTCTGTAGTTTGATCATTTGTACAAATATACTCCAACTGAATCACTTTCCTTTCCACCATATCTCTTACATAATGATAGGGGATCTCAATGTGCTTAGATCTATCATGAAAGACATGATTTACAGAGAGTTTGATGCAACTCTGATTATCAAAATGAATAATTGTAGGATTCAAGGGTTCACCAAAGAGTCCCACAAGCAATTTATGAAGCCAAACTGCTTCTCTTGCTCCCATTGAGGCTGCAATGTATTCAGCTTCTGTTGAGCTCTGTGCAATTGAAGATTGTTTTCTGCAAATCCAAGAGATCGTAGCTGATCCTAAACTGAAGCAACATCCTGATGTGCTTTTCTGATCGGTTACATTTCCAGCCCAATCTGAATCAGAGTACCCATGTAGATCTAGTTGATCATTCTTGGAAAGAAGACCATATCCAATAGTGCCTTGAAGATATCTCAAAATATGTTTTATAGCCATTAAGTGAATTTCCTTTGGCTCACACATGAACTGGCTGAGAACATTCACTGCATAGCAAATATCAGGTCTGGTGTTAACCAAATACATCAAGGATCCAATCATCTGTCTGTAAAGGGTTGGATCTGTACTCTTGGATTCTGTTGCTGCTTCTTTCAATTTGTGAAGGTTGGTTTCCATAGGTGTAGACATCGGTCTACAATCCAACATTCCAAATTTCTTCAGAATGTCAATAGTATACTTCCCTTGGTTTAGTATGATGCCCTCTGGTTTCTGCCATACTTCTAAACCTAGGAAGTAGTGAAGAATGCCCAAGTCTTTCATGTCAAATTCAGAAGTTAGATCCTGCTTCCCTTGAGCAATGAGGTGATCTTCTCCTGTTATCAACAGATCATCAACATATAAAATAATTATTAGCATATCACCTTTGATTACCTTGAAGTAGAGATTGGGGTCAGCATCATTCTTGGAAAATCCTAATCCCAAGAGATAGTTGTCAATTCTTTCATACCAGACCTCGGGAGCCTGTTTAAGTCCATAGAGAGCTTTCTTCAGTCTGCATACATGTGAGTCAGGTTTATGTATCACAAAACCTTCAAGCTGTTCCAAATAGACTTCTTCTTCAATGGTTCCATTCAGGAAGGCAGTTTTCACATCCATTTGATGGATCTTCCAACCTTTAGCTGCTGCAATGGTTAACACTGCTCTTACTAATGTGTAATGGGCAACAAGTGCAAATGTTTCTTCGTAATCAATGCCTTCTTTTTGAGAAAAACCTCTTGCCACAAAACGTGCTTTATGTTTTTCTATACTGCCATCAGCAGCATGCTTGATTTTGAAGAGCCATTTGGAAGAGACAACAGATTTCTCTTTTGGTCTAGGCACTATATCCCACACATCATTCTTTAGAATGGACTGATATTCCTCTGTCATTGCATCTTTCCATGCTTGATGTATGAATGCTTCTGAAACACTGACAGGTTCTGAATTTATGATGTTGTTCATTAGAGCAACATAGCTAGAAAACCGTTTGGGTCTTTTACTTTCCCTAAATGTTCCTTTGGGTGCTACATGAATCTCAGCTTCTTTGATCATCTTTCTAGCCCAAAGTGGCCTCTTTCTACCGTTGTCACCTGTATTCTCATCAGAAGTAGATAGAAGTTCATTTTTCACTTCCTCAGGATGCTCCCTCTGAATCTCAGGAGCAGGTTCCATTTCAGGTACTCTAGGGGAATAGGTTTATGTCTCACTAGAACTTCTTGCCCTCTTAAATGCAATGTCTTCTTCAAAGATAACATCCCTGCTCAATTCAATTTGTTTTTGCCTGGGTATGAATATCCTGTAGGCTTTGGAGGTTTCATTATAACCCACAAATATTTCGTTCTTTCTAGAAGGTTCTAGTTTGAATCTCTTCTCTTTGGGCACATGAATATAGACAGGACAGCCAAAAATCCTAAAATGACTAATGTCAGGTTTTAAACTGGTAAAGGATTCTTTAGGAGTTTTGTTATCGAGATGTGAATGAGGACATCTATTCTGATTATAGACAGCAGTCCTAGAGGCTTTTGCCCAGAAAGAGGTTTCAACGTTTTGGTCCAGCAACATTGCCTTAGCAGCTTCTACAATGGTTCTATTTTTTCTTTCAGCAACTCCATTCTGTTGAGGGTTGTAGGCAACTGTGAATTCCCTCTTAATTCTAGCACTCATGCAGAATTCTTTAAAAAATTTAGAGGTGTATTCTTTCCCATTATCTGTCCTTAAGGTTTTTATTTTCTTTCCGGAGAAGTTTTCAGAGAGGGCTTTAAACTCTTTGAACCTTTTGAGGATTTCTATTGACTCTTTACACTTAAGGAAATAGATCCAGGTTTTCCTAGAGAAGTCATCTACAAATATGACATAGTATAAAAATCTTGCTTTAGAGGGTATAGACATGGGTCCACATAAGTCTGAGTGAACCAATTCTAACACATTTAGGGTTTTGCTCAAACTATTTGGAAAGGACCCCTTTGAATTCTTTCCTAAGGCACAACCTTTGCATGATCCTTCATGAGATGGTTTTAACTTAGGTAAGCCTATTACAAGTTTTTCTACAGAAGGTAGGGCACAAAAATGAAGGTGTCCTAATCTTCTATGCCAAATCTCATTTGAATCAAAGGTGTCAAGGGTAAGGGCTTGTTTGAATTCAGTGCATAGTTTGTAAAGGTACCCTTGTCTCACACCTATGATTTGGGCTTTCTTGATTGTTGAGTTCTTAGGCCATGCTAGAACTTTCCCATCCATAAAGGTAACTCTATAACCATTGTCTTCAAGGGCAGAGATGGATATAAGATTCCTTTTTATTCCAGGTACAAATAAGACTCCAGTGAGTTGAAGGGAGAGACCAGATTTCAATGTGATGGAACAAGTTCCAACCCCTTTTACTTGATGTGTAGAGTCATCCCCAATAGTTACATCTTCATCAGACTCTTCAGTCATAGTGTCTAAGTGTTCTCTAAACCCTGTGATGTGCCTCGAAGAACCACTATCAATCACCCAGTTGTTGATATTGTTAGATACTTGACTAGATAAGGCTGAATAGAACACAAAGTTTTCAGATTCATGATCTGAATTTGACTTTCCTACTTTGGCAAATAATGCTTGTTGATTAGATCTGTTAGGGCACTTCATTGCATAGTGGCCATATTGATCACATCTAAAGCATTGTACTTGAGAGATGTCTTTCTTTTTAGAGGATCCCTTTCCATTGGAATTTCTCTTTCTTTTTAAAAATCCTTTCTTGTAGGAATTTTTCTTATTCCTTTTATTAGACGAAGTGTTGAGTACATGAATGTCTTCATCTATGTTTTTCTGTTTGTTTTCTTTTGAGGAGAGTCTTGTTTCTTCTTGAAGGCGGTCATTTCTTAGCCTGTCAAACTTAGGGAGTTTAGATCTTGCACTTATTCCTTGAACAAATGACTCTCATGAGTTTGGTAGACCTCCTAGTGCAATTAGAGTTAATTCTTTGCTATCAATCTGATATCCAATTGTGGATAATTGATCTCTCAGTTCAATAATCCTCATGAAGTATGCATTAATGGACTCTCCTTTGTTTATTTGAGCATTGTTGATTTGCCTTTTTAAAGCAAGAGTCCTGCAGGTGTTGTTGATCTCATAAGTTTTCTCAAGAGATTTGAACATATGGTATGCAGTTTCATGTTTTGCTAGGATGGGCACTATATGATCCCTAACTGCATCTACTAGGATTTTCATGGCCTTTTCATTGTTTTCTATCCATTGAGATTTCTCAGATTCAGACTATGATTCCTTCATATTTTCTCTCACAAGTGAGTCTAGCTTATTCTTTTTAAGGATCATCATGATTCTAAATTTCCATTATGTGAAGTTGTCTGCTCCAGCAAGGCGATCTTCAAATCTGATCACACTTGACATTATGAAGAATGTGATGTGAATTCGAATTTTAGAAAATATGAATCTTCTAGAGCAAACAGATTTTATATTTGTTTTGGATTCACACAACCTGGCTTTGACACCATGTAAATGTAAACAAATCTCCTGTCAAGAATGAGAGACTAAGGGTTCTAAATGTATTCTAAGTTTCCAGGATTCTACAAAAATTCTAAGACAGAGTTTTCAACTTCCAGATTTTATTAATACTCAATGTGTTGAATGCAGAACATTAATAGATTTCGATGTACTGCATATTAAGAATGGAATCAGCTTTTGTATGTAGGGAGACCCGCCTCCAAGGGATACGTCTCTTGAGAGGACATGTCTCCACACTTGGAGACACGTCCACTCAAGGGACGTGTTCCTTTAAGCGTGCGGGTTCCTGTAGCCGATAATCATTCGAATTAAACAGACTTAACATATACGCGTCCTCACACATGGCGACTATGAATTCTGAACTTTATTCAATGTGTATTTTGAACATCATCTATTTGAATTTGATTTTATACATGCTTTATAAAATCAAATACTTATTTCCATAAATGTTAAACACGAAGAGCAATAGATCTTATATAAATGATGATGATGCTTATAGCAATCATCGTTTATATCTGACCTAAGCTACCATTCATCAACAATTATTAGCAATTTGGCGAACCATTGGTGAAGCTTGGCCACACACAAGCATAGAGATAAAGAAAAAAAACACTTCTAGCTTAATGTTGGCATGGTAGAGCTTCAAGGTGGTGGCCTTACATGAGCAATGGTTGAACTATGCCAACTAGTGCATATAGATGGACAAAAAGTGAGAAATCTATTTGATGACATCATTCCATAGTTGAACCCAACCAACCCTATGGTGAGGATGTGGCTCAAGGTTCCAAATGCATTGGACGTGGGCCAAAGTGTATTTATGACTTAACATGGTAGTTTTGAGAAAATTTTGCATTCCCTTTGCTTTAGGTACAATTTGTCATTCAATATAAAAATAGATTAAAAAACAATTTCAAAGTGTAACATTTGATAAAGGCTCCACAAATAATTGAAATCAACTATAAAATGAAAAAAAAGGTTGACTTGCAAAAACCCTTATCAAGTTGTTTGAGTACCAGGGCAAAGGTTCATTCATATATACTACAAAAAAATGAACAACATTGGGATTATAAACCCTAATTTATTGTACATTTAGTACCTAGCCTCTCTTGTGAGTTGTCCACTGCATAGGTACGTTGCCATATTGATCATATTCTAGCTCAATCATATTAAGATCCCCACATGCAATCCATGAAGTAGTGGGTAAAAATCTATTATCTAATTTTGAAGATGAGATCTTTCAATTATATTATTAGAAGCATAAATATTAGTAACCCAAGGGAGTCATTATTGACATTAAAGAGGACAAATAAAGGATGACAAATGGGGTCACATTCTTAATCCATTAAGTGTGTTTGCCACCTAGGAGATATTAGAGTGGCAAAACCACCTTGAGTTGTGCAATATCTTACTTTTTGGCCATATGACATGACAAAATACATAAAACATTTTTTTAAGTTTTTTATTCATATAAACAAAGAAACAAAGGTCAAGAAATCGTTGTCAAACATCCCACATGATGTATTTCCTTTTAAGGTCTATTAGACCCAAAAATTACATAAAAGAAAATTCATGCCAGAAGGAAGTCAAGCTTCATGTCCTCACTATTAAGCTAGTAAACAACATCACAACTATTTTTTCAAGAACCCCTCCATAAGTTGTTTGGATTACTCAAACCGAGGTAATTTGTTGGCAATAAGTGGCTTCTTGTCGAGTTTAAACTCCTCATCCTCAATCTCAAGAGTTGGTTTGTGAGAGTAGTGAGAGGATGGAGAAGAATCTAGCTAAACTTAGCCATTTAGGAAGAAATACTAGTAGTAGGAAGCAAGTTCTATTGAATTAAGGCTTATTTGTCACCTAAAAAGCTTTTCAAGTGGGCTATGAAACAATAATCTATTTCTCCGGCTTTGAAATTTGAGGCCCAATAGTTGACAATTGAAGACTAGGTCCCTTAGCTCCTGTATAATGGATATTCTTTTTATTGCTAACAATGATTTAGAACCATCTATCATTTTTTTACGGAGTGTGTGGGAGTGTGTGGGAATCCCTTATAGATTACTTCCTATAGCTTGGAATGTTGGGTAACTAGTGCACAACCCTAGATTTTATGGTATGAATTTAGGAAAGTATTTCAAAGTCATTTCCCTATGCATCCAAGCCAACGATCCCAACATCAAGTGTTTGGCCACTATGAATGACAATCATTTAAATAAAGCAAAAATTACCCAAAGACAACAAAATCTTAAAAAAATTCACAATAAATGTGAAGAACTCCACCAAATGAAATTTGAAACAAAAATGATCATCTCAAGCAATCGAGAATTTAAGCAGAAATTACCTCATTGCATTACATTCCTTCGAAATGCTCGGACGGCAATCGGGACACGCTCCAACAAGCACTATCAGTCAAAACAAAAAATGAGCGTCGGTCATCTCGATTAAGGCCTTTGTAACTTCCGCCCCCACATAACCTTTCTTTTCTGTCTTCATCTGCGGCCAATTGCTTTATATTCATCGCACACTTCTTCTGCCATTCATCCACTCCATTTGCAAACACAGGGAAGAAGAAAAAAAGGAAAAAAAATACTTCCCTGTGTTTACAGTAGCAATGGCAGCAGCAGCGGCATCTTCCACCCCCACCTCATCACTCATTAAGCCAATTTCAGCGAAAAGGGTCAGCCTCGCCGCTTCCCACCAATCTCAACATGTTACGCTACTGTCATCCTCTGTAAGTAAAATCATTGACATATGATGAGTTGCAGGGTTCGAACTCGGGTTGTTTGTGAAAATGTACTAAATTGACTCGATTTTGATGTATTGCGATTGCAGAGGGCATCACAGCTGAATGGACTAAGAATATCCCTCAGACGCCAAGTTGCAGCAAACAAAACATGGAAAACCCGTTCGATTGGCTCCCCTGCATTTACAATCTTTGCCGTCACCGTAAGTCTGAATTTCCCCAAATTTAGCGATTGTAGGTAAAGGGATTTCCGAATTTGACATGGTTGATGAAATGTATGCAGGCTCTGCCGGAAACACTGGAGACGGTGCAGGATGTGATTGCAAAGCAGCTGTCGATTGAGGTGGAGACCGTTCAGCCGGCGACTAAGTTTGCCGATCTAGGCGCCGACTCGTTAGATACCGTAAATAACAATAATACCTAGCTTTAATTATTCTGTGTATTGTGTTGCAGTGGCATGAAAAATGGATTCTTTATGCAGGTGGAGATAATGATGGCGTTGGAGGAGAAGTTCGAGATATCGATAGGAGAGGGAGGAGCAGAGAACATTGCTACCGTTCAAGACGCAGCCGACCTCATCGAGAAGGTCAAAGCTGAGGGCGCTTAATACCTGCATTCATGACGCCAAATTATTGCTCCTTTCGACTGGAGATCGCGTTTTGATTTGCTTTATGCTTGTGGGATTTTCCTTTTTTTCGGGATTGAGCTGTTCATGGACGGGGCAAAATTTATGAGAGCCTTTTTCACTTAAAATGTTGTTGGATTGTTGCAGAAGAGGGTATTAATATAATAATATTACGGCTTTTGAGTAGTAGTTTATAAGAATACATTTTTGTGATTCTAAACTGTTCATTTATAATTATTATATTTTTCATGATTATAAATAGTTCGTTAATTTTTATTGAATCATATTTTTTCAGAAGTAGTTTATAATAATATTTTTTTATTACTTAAAATTCATTACATCTAAGTAATGTTTATAATGTGAAGTGTAAATTTTTTATGGGAGGTTATTTATCCTAATATTGTTTTGATTCAAGTGTGCTTAATCATAGTTTGTTTTCTCGCACAATCAAATATTTAACTTGCTACTCTATTTGTAAAACTTTTAGATCTATTGTACCTCATGAATCATTCATTAGAGAGGTTCCCACCTCATTCATTTTCATATATGCACCATGATGCACCATGATGTTTTCATAGTGAAAATGATACAAAAAAATGTTTATAAAATTTTAAGATAATTGAATAAATAAAGTGGTCACTAAAATAATCAACCTATATATTAGAGAGGGAAAATTATGCATTCCTTAATGGATTTGAAAATGGAATAACTTAATAAATTATTTAAGTGCATACCCTGATACCAAAAAGAGAAATATTTTAACTATGATAGAAGACTGGTACTCAAATTTTGATGTTTGATTGAAGAAAAGAAAATTGAGATGGTTGAGCTCTAAAAAATTTGAAATTTTTTCTATGGCTTTAGGACACTTCCACAATTGCAAAAATTGTCTCCATGATTGCAGATTTAACCTAGAGCACAAAAATGAACTTAGACATGCAAAAATGAACATGTTGGCTATGACTCTTCTATACTTGTAAACATAGATTTCCCTAGCTGATTGGAACAATAATAAAACACTAATGGTACTGGAAAAAACCTTTGGAAGCTTGCTAAGGGATGACCTTATTCTAATGACAAGGCCTTGGATCTAATTCAATAGTAATATATAAAGTAAGGAAGTCAACATGCAATGAATACATTGAATGTCATTAAATGAGAGATCTAATTTGAAACTTGGAACAACAATGTAAAAGGATAATGCAAAGACCTAGTGCATGGACCAAGGTTTTAGAATATGTAATCTAATGCAATTAAACTAGATAAGCTAATATGATATCACAACAAGGGTAAAGGTGGTTATGGGGTAATGAGTGATTCTAGAGTAATGAGTGATGTAGCAATGGTGGATGCCAGCTCTATGTGATCTTCAAATGACTAAGAAATGATGCCCTTTTAGACTTAACTTAAAAATTTGAAAGTTTTGGTATGAGATTTGGTCAAAATGACTAGTTGCAAAGAGGTTGGCATGGCCCCATAATTGATCTTGAATTTAAAATATATGGGGTTAGATCCATGATTGTTGAAGTGAATGGGTCAAAACCATTGGTTTAAAAATTAACTAGAGAAATGAACATATACTCTAAGAAATGATAAAATGTTCTAAGATCAATTTAGCTTTGTTTCTAGTGATTGAATATAAAATTGGGTTAAAGGGGAGCCAAATTAGTCACAATCATGTGTTAGCACAAGTTCTTAGGACACTCATGTTTAAGTACCTTAAATACTCTCAATTACGATGAAGAGGTATGTCCTTACATAATTAAGCTTATAAACAAGGAGGAGATATTTCTCACAAACCATCATATATATATATATATTTTTTGTATGTATGTATGTATGTATGTATGTATGTATGTATGAATGTATGTATGTATGTATATATGTATGTATTTTAGACTACAAGAATTGGTTGGGTATTCGTCCCCCTATAAACTGTAATGCACTTGGTAAACTTTTTTTTCACTTGACTAGTGGCATTGGCACGACACACCCTCCGATACCACGGGTTGGGGAGGAGACTAGACCTTGTGACCTCTTGCCCGCAACAGGATGCTTTAGCCAATCGAGTTAGGCCCCCCGCCCCCATATAATCAAATATTGAATTAATATATTATTTTTGATTATTGGAGGTCACCCCCCTAAGTAGTCTTCTATTTTATAGATATTTGTATTTATTTCTAAGAAATATCATAGCAAGTGGTATTAGAGCTATGATTAAGGTAAAAAAAATCATCATAGATTTCAAATCATTTCAAATTTAGACCTTATTTTTTTGGGGTTTTTAGGTTACTCATACCATAAAGCTTTAGTAAAAATATCATTAGTTTATGAATTTTTTGTGAAATTTATTCAAAAATTTTGATTTTCCACTAATTTTCTCTACAAGCTACAAAATTCAATTTAAAAAAAAAAAAATTACATTTTTGGAAATATTATTAAAAATTAGGTTGGGTTATTATTTGATATTTTTTGTTACACAAAATATATTCCTTAATTTAGTTGCCAGTGTTTGGTCAAAACATGAACATTAAAACCCGTCATAGCTTATGTTCTAAAATTTTATGGTTACAACTTGAACAAGATACTATCCTCCATTAATTAATAAAAAATAATCTAGAGTTAAAAATAAAGACACACTTCGAATGCGACTAAGAACAAAAAGAAAATAATAGCTAAGGCACTCAATTTGTACAAAGAAGGAATCGAGAGGGGAAACATGGAGACTTTTTTCTTTTACCTAAGCCATCATGTGGATATGTTGGGTCCCAATCTATCCATTCATGTTGTAGAGTTGGCAGAGGGCATATGCTCTTTGAAATCTAGGAGATCTTGAATGTATTACTCATGCTCAACATGACATAGTTGTAAATTTTTGCTTTTAATATAAATGGGCTACCCCACTGGTAGCACTTATTTACAAAAAAAAATAATAAAAAAATAAAAACACTTTAAGTCATATCATCTTTACAACCAGAGGAATTGTTTTATGAATATGGAATCCAACAACCCTCTTTATTGTCTACCATCTAAAATTGAGGAAATAATTCCACCAATATGTGAAAATATGATACCTTTCATTAACGATAAATCATTTGACCCATTCAAAACATCTTTAAATGAAGGTTTAGATAGGTTTCTAGAAAATAAATATTATTAGAACTAAGGGGCCTACAAAACCACCAAGGTGGGTGCAAGCTTAATAGACACAATCAAGGGATGGGACAATCTTTTCAAGGTCCAAAATTAAACCTACTTGAAATAGATATTTGTAAGTTTGATGGTACAAATGTAACTTCATGGATAAATCTCACGAAACAATATTTTAAACTCCTTAACAAAGTATCAACACTAGAATTATATTCCTTACATAATTTTTAATGTGCCATTTGAGGTGGAGAATAATATTGATTAAAATATAAAATTAAATATGTCATATAATTATGAGAAAATGCTAAAAAATTAAATTGGATAACTACAAAAGTTGAGACACTTAATTCCCTTCATCTGCTTTATTTTGTTCAACATCATACACCCTTGCTTAATTATACCTTGTATTCCAATATTTTTATCTGAATCCCACAATTTATAGATGCTTAGAGTGATGGTAGATTTCAAGCGAGGGTAGAAGTAGGAAAACATGTAGCCCTTGCGCATTGGTGGAGAAAGTTTTGGGGATGGAACCTTAATATTTACTCTTTCAATACCAATGTAAGTATTGCCTAATATTTTATAAGAGATTGAAACTTTTGAGTTGAATATATAATAGAGGAGGATTTTTGGTACAATTACTTATATTTTGTGACTTAAAAAAGGTAACGGAGGAGGTTATACTATTATATGGTTTTGACTATTGAGTTTAGATCTTCCAATATTTGATTTTTTTTTGTGAGGAGGAGGATATGCCATTATATGGTTTTGATATAGCTGAGTTTACATCTCCCTAAAATGTTCAAATTTAGGTATACTAATCCTTCTTTGTCATTTTAAAAAATGTATATGATTGTATAGATATTTGGTCATAAGCTTTTTATTGAACAATGATATATTGGAAAATTTCTTGTTTAAATGGGTTTTAAACATGTATTACATGTTATTAAAATCCAAGAGGGTCTTAATGATTCTCCTTGCCATTATTTGACACAATTAAATATTTAGACTACATCCACTAAGGAATTTTAATAACATGAATGCACTGTTAATACCAAAATTAATATAGAGTATTTCTACCAATACCTTAACTTAAACTTACTCTAGACCATGAACGATCTAATTCCATTATTTGATGTAGATGTATGTATATCTTAAAATATAGTCATGATTAAGCAAATAGCTTGTAGTTGATTTTAGAAGTTTTCATATATGATGTGCTAAACTATTTCAAAATAGCTTTCACTCATAGCTCTAAAAACCCTAAGTTTTTTATGCCTTTAGACATAACATATATAATTGGGATCTAAGAAAAAAGAGGTTTTAGAAAATAACATTTTTGATAAAGATAAATGAAAATATTCAAAGCAAAAGGACTTACATAGAGATCTAGTCCACATGCTTTGATGGTCTTGATGATGTCCAGTAATCAAGGCACTACGTAAGATGCTATGGGGAATATTGTTCTTCTATAATTTTGGCATGCCTAAATAGTGATATGAATGGATTTAGAGTAGATAAAGGCTATGTGTTGATGTCCTCATTAGAAAATAAGATTAAAAAAAGAAGTATCCTTCCATGTTCCAAAGAGCATTTTGTTTTTTCTCTAGGAATGGAGGTCTTAGTTAAAGAAGAAGAAAGTTTAAAATAGAGGTTTGATTTATAAATTCCATGTATTCTATTAAACATTGGTAGATCTATGTGAACATATATCAAAGTATTGAATAGAAAAATCAAAAGGTAACATAACTATCTATGCTAGTGATCAAGGTTTCTTTGTATTGCTATGTGAAAAATAGAGGATATAATATATATTTTAGAATAAGGTCTATGGTTTCCAAATGACAAACATTTTTAGTTATGTTGGTCCAATTACATCTACTTTATCTCCCTCTTTAAGGTTGGGTTGATTCTTATTTTCAAAGAATTGGTAATATGCCTGGATTTTTTTGGCTCTAGACCCAAACATAAACAATTTGGTTTACTCTATTTAGACAACGAATTTGAGTTAATGAATATTTATTAGCAATAAATACATTCAAAGTCCTCATATTTAATAAGGGATAAAGAAGAAGTAAAGGAATAAATTGAAGTTAAGAAAAAAAAATCTATAAAAAACCAATCAATATCATATGAATTTAAGAGCTTAGAGTAAAATTTAGAATAAGTGTAATTGTTCACTTTTGAATGTGGGTGGATTATGTGGCTTTTCTATTATATTTGGGTTGGGGTCCAATATAAATCTCCAATACTTTTTATTTAAAAAAGTGCATATTTTAAGATCAAGAAATATTACTTTATATCATGTGTTTTATATTAAATAGACTTGTTATGACTCACTTTAAGCTCTAAATTTTTTTAGTAATTAATTTTTAATAGGTCAATAAAGGTGATAGTTATTAAATTTGGTGATTGTATTTATTGTTTCAAATGTACATGTAGCATTCTTTATTGTTGTATAATGATTGTATTGGTTGTTTAGAAAACAATTATATTTTATAGCATTTATTAAGGCATTAAATTATTTCCAATATAATCAAATAAGTTGTATTTCATATCATATAAAATTATTCCTAAACATTATTTTTTAGTATATATATATATCAAGAGTAATGCAAAGGGAACATCGCTTAAAGCATTCTTATTGGGCATGTCTTTAGTGTGAGAAACTCACTCCATATAAGAAACATGACAATGTTGATGAAGGATTTCAAAATAATTTTAGATATCTCTATATTTTGCATGTAGTCTGATTGAAATGTTATTGTTATATTATGAATGTAACTCAAATCCAAGATAGGGTATATGAGATCATAATTTATGAATTATATATCTTATATTTACTAAAATCTATTTATTTATTTGAATTTCTTTTTGAATTTCTTTTGAAATTGCAATTTCTCTTGACTATTACTGATTCACAGGGTAATTAGTGAACAATGTAAAAGCAAGCTCAGTAATGAAACTAATACCTGTGGCCAACGAAGTGCAAACCCAAGCTGTTACAGCTAAAATGTAGTACAAAATTTAAAAAGCCAGGACGGAGGGCTCAATATATTAGCGAACACTCCAAAAAATCCGTGTCGGTCAGATCGAGACACTGCACTTCGTTCTTTCCGCTAGAAGTTTAACTTTCAAACCTTTATATTCATCACACGCCTTTTGCCACTCCATTGCAAACGCAGCCAACAACCAATATTTTTTGTTTTGAATTATTCCTTTTTGTTTTACAGTAGCAATGGCAGCAGCAGCGGCAACTTCCACCCCCACCTCATCACTCATTGAGCCAATTTCAGCAAGAAAGGTCGGCCTCGCTGTTTCCCACCAATCTCAACATGTTACGCTACTATCATCATTTGTAAGTAAATCTTTGACATATGAAGAGTTGCAGGGTTCGAACTCGGGTTGTTTATAAAAAGGTACTAAATTGGCTCGATTTTGATGCATTGGCAGAGGGTTTCCCAGTTGAATGGACAAAGAATCTCCCTCAAACGCCAAGTTGCAGCAAATAAAACATGGAAAACCCGTTCCATTGGCTCCCCTGCATTTACAATATTTGCCGTCACCGTAAGTTTGAATTTCCCCAAATTTAGTGATTGTAGGTAAAGGGATTCCCGGATTTGACATGGGTAATGAAATTTATGCAGGCTCTGCCGGAAACACTGGAGATGGTGCAGGATGTGATTGCGAAGCAGCTGTCGATTGAGGTGGAGACCGTTCAGCCGGCGACTAAGTTTGCTGATTTAGGCGCCGACTCGTTAGATACCGTAAATAACAATAAAACCTAGCTTTAATTATTCTGTGTATTGTGTTGCAGTGGTATGACAAATGAATGGTTTATGCAGGTGGAGATAATGATGGCGTTGGAGGAGAAGTTCGAGATATCGATAGGAGAGGGAGGAGCAGAGAACATTGCTACTGTTGAAGACGCAGCTGACCTCATCGAGAAGGTCAAAACCGAGGGCGCTTAACACCTGCATTCAATGGCGCCAAATTATTGCGCCGAGATCATTTTGTTTCTGTTACAGTCCATGTTCGAAAATTTTATGAGCGCTGGTGCGCTAAGGGACCGTCAATAAAACTAAATTTCCTTGCTTCTTTTTAACCTTTTGGGGGATCATTTCATCTGTGGCTCTTTAAACAATTGTTTTTTATATTTATTTATATTTATTTATGAGTCAATGGTATTAATTTTTCACAATTCATTTTTTCAATTATTTTTGGATTCAATTGTGTGAGAATTTATTTTTTACATTAATGTTTAGGATCACATTGATGATTCATGATCAGAATGAAAGCAAAGAGCTGAAAAAGAAAGAAATAAATAAAATTTATTTATGAGTCAATGTTATTGTAGGAGTCTTGTGACAATAAATTCAACAAACCAATCAAATAATTGTTAATTTTTTATATTTTCTTCAAATTTTCTTTTAATATTGAAAGATAATAATAATAATTATTTATTTGATATATTATTTGATTTATATAAAATGATTTGACAAATTTATGTCTTATTATGTAAGAATTTTATATTAAATTTGATTTCTTATTTTATTTTTTTTAATAAAAAGGGGTAAAAACTTTATTGAAAATCAGAAACCAACATTACAACCACATCAAGGGCAAAAGCTCGAAAAGAACAAAGACAAAAACAAAACCAAGAACCAAGTCATTCAACACCCCCACCGTCCTCAGCGAGAACCCTCTCCAAATCTAGCCTAAGCTCCTAAGGGATCTGAGCCCAATCATCAATCTTCCAATCCTCTAGATGCTCTGAACCCACTTGGCCAGACAATCAGTAGTCATGTTCCATTCACGCAGAATATGGACAAAGGACACCCTTTCTATAAGAGTACCAATATGCAAAATATGTTGCACCAGAACTGCCAACTGCCAATTCACATCCGACGTCCTCCCTTGATTGAGTAAATTAATTAGAACTTGTGAATCAGATTCACAAATAACCCTACGCCATCCCAACTCATAGGCCTTCTCAAAGGCATAAAGAATCGCCCAACCTTCCATAAGGTTGATAGTTTGCGTCCCCTTATGAATGGAAAAGAGGAAAACCATTGAGCCAGAAGAATCTCGGCCTACCCCACCAACTCCAGCGAAGCCAGAATTTCCCCTAGAAGAACCATCAGTATTAACCTTCAAGGTTCCCACAGGGGGAGGTCGCCAGTTCCCTTGCAGCTGAACATGCTGCCCCACCCGCCTACCTTTTTGGCCACAAGACGTAGCAGGGGTTAACCCCTGGATGCCCAACTGGGCCACCAACTCTGCATCTTTCTTCTCCAGCGGTAGCTCCACATCCCTCTTGGCTTGAATAGTCTCCTGAATCATCCCAAGAACCCTAAACCACACCTGTTGAACTTGCAACAAATCCCCTCTGAAAATCCTCCTATTCCTTTCCAGCCAAATCTGCCACAACAAGAAAATAGGTCCTACTTGCCATGCATCCTGCAAAAAGGAGGCCCTCGAGGGAGGTCTGCCCAAGCTAGACCAAAAATCCACTAAGGAGGAAGCATGAACACAAGGACTGTTCCAAACACTCCACCAAGAATGCCAGAGCTGCAAGGCGAAAGGACACCGAAAGAAAAGATGTGAAGAGTTCTCTTCACCTTTCCCACACAACACACACTTAGACAGGCCCTGAAACCCGCGCTTCTAGATATTGTCCCAAGTCAAACACTTGTTCCAAGCCAAAATCCAGGCAAAGCAGTTACACTTCGGCCAAGAAAACTTATTCCAAACCTTCTTCCACCAAGGAACTTCCGCCCCCACAAACCTTTGAGAAAACAACCTCCAATAACCCGACACAATAGTGTAGTGACCTTTCGGATTAGGAGACCAAGCAAGGATATCCCTGTCCTTGAGGAAATTGCACTGTCTGCCCAAGAGAATATTATGCAGAGTCCTACATTCCTCCACCAAACCAATCACCAGCCACTCCTCAGGAGTCTTCCACCTAGCACTCACAAGCTGACCCTGAAGAGAAAGCACCTTAAAATCACTTACCCTCATCTAGCCAGCATCACTGAAACTCCTACTCAGGGCCCCCAAGTCAGGGAACTGAGTGAGGATGGGAGGATGACCATCCCAAGAGTCATACCAAAACTGAACCTCTGTCCCACGCCTACAGATCCAAAATAAGCCATCATTGACAAGCGCAACTCCCTTATTGAGAGTAGCCCAAATAGTCGAACCCTTACCTAACAAGGTGTAATGTCCCCTTTCCAAGCCTGACTTTTTCAGTGACCGTTAGCCTTTCCTTGGGAACCCAGAGGCTAGTCGGAAGTTAAAATTAGGGTTTCCTAATTTTGAGGAGGTTATTGCTCGAAGATGATAGTTTTAATGGCGGATTCCTTCTAGGTTTTCAGAGGGCTTCGCAGTGGTATGATCATCCCGGCATTCAGAGCACTTTTTGGAATTTACTATTTTTTTGGTAAATTCTATTTTTGGCAGCCTTCCAGATGAGCTCAGGTTGGTTGACTCCCGGCTTCGGTTTGATCAGTTGACTTCATCAGTATTGGCTTCAGGGCATTTTCAGAGAAAAGAGTTAAGTCATTTAAATTAAAAGTCACGTTAAAATGATATATTTTAATGTTGACCTTGGGCCTAGGATTAATGACTTAAAGATGTTTTAAAAAGGGGGTCCTTGAGGGTGGCGCCCTCATTAAAAGATTAATTTAATATTTCCCAAAGTCAAAGCAATGATTAGGAGGGGCGTAATTATTAATGTTGATATTCTTTTAAAATATCATTTCTTAAAAGACTTGAAGAGAAGGTACGCCCAACCTTGAGGAGTGGATTTTGACCTAAAAGCGGATTTTAGGGTTTGAAGAGGTCAATTGGAAAATTATAAAGGGAAGGAGTTGAGCATCATTTTGGATCTTTTGTCGACTATACTGTTATGCTGCCGAACTGGCTTTGGGACTGCTTCGGGGAATGAAGGCCTCCTAGCATTGGGCATCACTTCGTGTTTGAAAGACAACATCTAGTGGTGAATTTCAGTCTATTTGTGAGTGCAACTTAGTTTATTCATTTGTGTTCAGTTTTGCTTTGTAAAATCTGTTATTGGCATTTTAGTGTTTCAGCTTATTGCATTTTTATATACAGCAGATTGCATGTTTCACTCATATCTTGGAAAATACAAAAATAGTCTTTTTGGGTATCATCTCATTCTTTTTGTTTGTCGAGAGCCATCATATTCTCCAGTTTTCAGATTTTATAGAGCTTGCATTATTTTTAAAAAGAAAATCGCCTTTTTCATTAAGGCCGTACCATTTAGAGTTCTTGGGATTTGTGCATTGCTATTTCGTTGCATTTGGAGTTGGGGTTAAGGTTCTAGATTGGGCGCCTACATCATATTGGTCTTATGCATCTTAGTTTGGGCCATTTGTGTGAGTTGTGAGGGAGCTATGAGTATTTGGATCTATTCATAGGCTGCTGTTTTTTAACCAGCAATTACTGATTTGTGGAAAACAGAAAAACAGATTGTTAATTGTCAAAGTTGTAATGATTTCTTATGGCTTATTGAACTCAGCCAAGAAGAGATTTTATTGTATTGTATGAATCATATATCCAGTTCTAACATCTTGACAGGCGTATGATATTTTATTGTAAACTGACCAGTAGTACTGGCAGTCATTCTCCAGCTTGTTGCTTTGAATTGGTATTGCTCAATTTCATTTGAAGTTGTAATAGATAGATCTCCGCCCTATGGTCGCTACTATCTCACTCCGGGTTAGCCAGCACATTCTGGGTGTTGAGTAGTTTCATTTCTCAGCATTTATCTTTCCAGCTTTGTTTGTATTCACTCCGTCATATGGTCGCCCCTCACTCCGCATTGGATTGGGTAGCACATACTTGACGTCGAGTTCCTTTCTGTACTTAGCGTAGAGGACCCTCTGACCAATGCTCACCATCATCGGTGCCATTCTGGTTAGAGTTTCAGCATAAGCAATTTCATTTAGATCCTCTGACCAATGCTCGCCATCATCGGCGCCATTCAGGTTAGAGTTGCTTTCTTGCACGTTTTGGTTTATCCATCTAACCTTAACGGGTGCACTGTTTGTAATTGGAAATCTGTTAATTGAAAAAAACAAAAAAAATTGGCTTGGCATATTTCAGTGGTATCAGAGCCAAGATCCTGCCAGCCTGTGATCAGTCTGTCTATGAGTGACAGAGAAAAGAGGTACTTTGCAAGGGAAGACAAGAAAGTTGGAAAACAGTTCCAGCTTCACCAGCCTCCAGAGGGTCAGACAGTTTCAGAAGTCTTGAGGGCTCATTGGGAGTCTTCTCAGGAATCAGCTATGGCAGAAGGTGAAAGATCAGTTGGTGGTAACGAGAGGGTTACCAACGGTAGAGATGACAGTGGTAAGGGCAGAGAGAGGTCCATCAGTCCCGGACAGAGATTTGAGAAGAAGATGGATGCGTTAATGGATATGGTTTCACTCATGATGGGAAGAGTGGGCCACAATACCATTCCGCAAAACAACTCAAGCCATAGAGGGGAGCATAGTGCTTCCAATCAGCATGATGAGCATGCAGCCCGGACGGTGTCCAACAACACTTACATCACGTCCCGACCTTTCAAACCCACTTTTGTGGCTCCTGTAGTCACTCAGCCAGATCCTGAAGAGAATGCTTCATTCGTGGAGCAGTTGAGGCAAGGCCGTACAGAGTATGACTCTTTACCCGCCGACATTAGGATGGACATGTCCTTCAATGATTTCATGGATCATAAGAGAAAAAACAAAGGGCAAGGAAGAAACTTTGATCAACGAAGACCATCAAATCAAGGAGACTTGTACCAAGCTGTCAACAAAATTACACTACCTCATTTTGATGGGAGTGATACAAGTTCAGCCCGAGCATGGATTCAAAAGCTGGATAATTATCTAGCTCTCAGACCAATGGCGGAAGAAGAAGCGATCAAGTTCGCTACGCTACACCTTGATGGGGTGGCGCACGAGTGGTGGTACCATGGCCTCGTCACTCTAGGCCATCGGTCTATCACAACATATGATGAGTTCACCACTAGGCTCATCGAAAGGTTTGAGAAAAAGATCCTGAGATCCATTTCAGAGAGCTTGCTCAATTGAGACAGTATGGCACAGTTGAAGCCTACATCGTGGAGTTTCAGAGACTCTCAGTCATGGTGACTGGAATCACAGAAAGGAGATTGGTGATTCTTTTTAGTGAAGGGTTGACAGAACCCCTCAAAGGCTGGATTAAAGCCTTTGATCCTCCAACACTGCAAGAGGCCATGAAAAAGGCAAGAAACATGGAGTGGGCTGCTCCTAAGGCGAAATTTCAGTCAAATTCCCCTTTTCAGAAAAGGGATAAAGGAAAAAGGCCTCAGTATAAAAATAATTTGAGACCTCAGAACAAGGAGTTCAAGAATCGCAATCCCCATGTTACCAGGTTGGATCAAGAAACCCTGAATGAACTCAGAAGAAAGGGGTTGTGTTTCCGGTGTCAGGAAAAATGGTCTCAAGACCATGTTTGCCCAAAAGGGGTCAAGTTCAATCAGATTGAGTACTATTCTGCTGGGGAAAGTAGTTCTGATTTTTCCGACCAGCAATCTGATTTTGAAGGAAATGAAGAAGATAGAGCTCCAGAAGAGTCCGGAGATGAGAAGGGAAGTGGTGGAGTTTTAGCTCAACTTTCCAGTTTTCAAAGAAATGAATCATTTAAGGTTCGTGGGATGGTCAAAGGGCAGCGAATCGTTGCTTTGATCGATACTGGAGCAACTCATAACTTCATTGATGAAGTTGTGGTAGCCAAGAAGGGGCTGCAAACAGAGGAGTTCGAAGGATTCAAGGTCATGGTTGCCGATGGATTTCATATTACTTGCACTAAGAAGATATCTAACATGACCATGCAGTTGGGTAACTACGAAGTCAAAGATGACTTCTATGTTGTTCACATTGGGGATACTGATGCCGTTCTAGGTATCCAATGGCTGCGATCTCTTGGAGAGATCTCGTTGAATCTGCAGACTATGGAGTTGAAGTTTCAATCAGATGGTAAGAAGATAATTCTGAGAGGAATGTCCAATGGAGGTCCTCGAGTAGTGTCATTCAAAAGAATGGCAAGGCTGATCCGTCACGATCAAGCTGAGTGGGTTGCTGAATGCATGATACTTCCTGCTAGTCCTGTTGAGACTAAACGTGACCAACCTCCTGATATTCAGTCATTGCTCACTAAGAAGAGCAAAGTCTTTGCAGATTTGCCTCCTGGACCACCACCTAAACGGGGTTCAGAACACATCATAGAGCTCAAGGAAGGAGCTAAACCGGTGATCACAACTCCATATCGGTATCCAAAGAGGCAAAAGGATGAGATCGAGAAGAATATCCGAGAACTTTTGGAGATGGGTTTCATACGCCCAAGCAAGAGCCCCTTTGCTTCTGCAGTGGTTCTTGTAAAGAAGAAGGATGGTACCATGCGCATGTGCGTGGACTATCGTGCTTTGAACCAAAGCACCATCAAGAATAGATACCCCATTCCCAGAATAGATGAGCTCAGTGATGAGCTACATGGGGCTAAGTTCTTCTCAAAGATTGATCTGAGATCGGGTTACCATCAGATACGAATGAGGGGATCAGATGTGGAAAAGACAGCTTTCAGATGTCACTATGGCCACTTCAAATTCTTAGTCATGCCATTTGGTTTGACTAATGCACCGGCCACTTTTTAGTCTTGCATGAACCGTGTGTTTCAGAATCAGTTAAGGCGGTTTGTGTTGATTTTTTTTGACGATATTCTGATTTACAGCAAGACTTGGGGAGATCATCTCAAGCACTTGGAGGAAGTGCTTAGTATTCTGGAGACTGAGAGTCTGTTTGCTAAAGCTTCCAAATGTGAATTTGGAATGGAGGAATTATTGTACCTTGGCCACATCATCAGTGCTGAGGGAGTGAAGGTGGATCCGGAGAAGATCAAAGCAGTGGTTGATTGGCCACCACCTGAAAATTTGACTCAGTTGAAGGGTTTCCTGGGTCTTTGTGGTTTCTATCGGAGGTTCGTTAAGGGGTATTCACAGAATGCTGCTCCCCTTACCGATCTCACCAAAAAGGGAGCCTTTGTTTGGTCAGAAAAGGCTCAAGTTGTTTTTGACAAATTTAAGAAGATCATGAGCTCGTGTCCAGTTTTGGCTATCCCTGATTTCTCCAAGCCATTCGAGCTGCAATGTGATGCATCGGGTGAAGGAGTTGGTGCTGTCCTGATGCAAGACAAACACCCTATTGTGTTTGAAAGCCGAAAATTAAGGGGTGTGGAAAGGTCATATTCAATTTATGACAAAGAAATGCTTGCCATTATGCATGCATTAGCCAAGTTCCGACAGTACTTGGTGGGGAACAAATTCGTGGTTAAGACTGACCACAACAGCCTCAAGCATTTTATGCACCAAAAGGATCTAAATGAGAGGCAACAGAAATGGGTGAGTAAGCTGCAAGCTTACGACTTTGACATTGAATATGTCAAAGGGAAAAATAATATTGTGGCTGATGCACTGTCGAGGAGACCTCATCTTAGCTCATTGTGTGATCTTACTACAGATTGGAGAGACATGTTGCTTGCTGATTATGCAAAAAATTAGTTTGCAACCAGCATCCTGGAAGGTACTTTCCATGATGAAAAGTACCAGGTGGTTGAGGGATTGATTCAGTATAAGGGAAGAATCTTTCTGGTGGCTGATTCTAAGCTCAAGAAGAAGATTCTTTTGAATTTTCATGACATTCCAATTGCTGGTCACCAAGGTTTTTTCAAGACCTATAGGCAGATCCGAGAAAGGTTTTCTTGGAAAGGTTTGAAGAGGGAGGTTCAACGTTACATTCAGGAATGTCCTGTTTGTCAAGCAAATAAAAATGAGCATACATTGCCAGCCGGTTTGCTGCAACCACTTCCAATTCCCAATCAAAAATGGGAAAGCATTTCAATGGATTTCATCACTGGGTTGCCCAAGGCTCAAGGGAAGGATTGCATTTACGTGGTAGTTGACAGATTAACCAAGTTTGCTCATTTATTTGCCATTACCAGCACTTTTTCTGCAGCCCAAGTTGCAGATTTGTTTTTTCGAGAAGTGTTTAGGCTGCATGGGTTGCCAAAGAATATTGTAAGTGATAGGGACAGCAAGTTCCTAAGTACCTTTTGGCAGGAAGTTTTCAGAATGAGTGGTACTGTGCTCACTCCAAGCACGAGTTATCATCCTCAAACTGATGGGCAAACAGAAGTGGTGAACAAGTGGTTGGAAGGCTACTTGAGAAATTATGTGTCCGAACAGCAGAAAGCTTGGGTTAAGTGGCTGCATATAGGCGAGTACTGCTACAACTCTACCTTCCATATGTCAATCAAAATGTCTCCTTTCTTGGCACTTTATGGGTATGAAGCACCCAGCTTTGCAGATTTGGTGTTTGGTGACAGCAAAGCACCATTAGCCAAGGATTTGTTGCAGCATAGTCAGGACATAATGAGGTCCTTGAAGGATAATTTGTAGATTGCACAAAATCAGCAGAAGTTGTATGCTGATCAGAAGCGTGTAGAGCGTTCTTTTGAGGTTGGGGATATGGTCTATCTCCGCTTACAACCTTATAGACAGTCGAATCTCAAGAAGAGTGGAGCTGAGAAGCTTAAACCTTGCTTCTATGGACCTTTTAGGGTCATCAGAAAGGTTGGTGCAGTAGCTTATGAATTAGAGCTACCTTCAGATAGCAGAGTGCATAATGTCTTCCACGTGTCTCGCCTCAAGAAGGCACTTGGACACAATGTAATTGCTTCTTCACAGTTGCCACCGTTGGATGAAGAAGGACAGTTGGTTCTGGTTCCTGAGGAGATACTTGATGTCAGAGAACGTTCCTTGAGGAATAAAACTATCAGAGAATGTTTGGTAAAGTGGAAGAACCTGCCTATGGAGGATGCAACTTGGGAAAGTGATGAGATATTGCAGCATCCTAGTTTGCGATTGCTTGAGGACAAGCAATCTTGGGGAGGGC
>VDFB02191501.1:126904-156397 GCA_007258455.2 Sequoia sempervirens
GATGAAGGCGCTACAAAAAGGAGCCCGAAAATATGCAAACATATGAAGCGTGGGCTAAGGCCGAAGCAAAACTGACAATATCAACTCAAAGGGAGATTTTAGGATTTTTAAATCCATAGTAACACAAAACACAAAGACATAAATATATGTGGTTCACCCAAAAAGAGATATCCATGAAGAAACAACCAATCTTTCCTTTATTTCAACCAACAAAATGAAGGGATACAATCTACAACACATTCATTGTAACTTCCTCTTCTCTCTATCACGGTCTCCTCACAATACAATACAATGCAATAGTCAACCATAATATAATACCCTCGTAAAATGGGGTTCCGTTCTAGGTCAAGAAAAACCAACATAATCTCTACTGTTAGATCTGACTTAATGTTGAACGGTGCAAATTTACAATGAATAAATATATATCAAATGTATATTTTAAGGGCACTGCCCCCAAACCACCACCAAGGTGTGTGACCCTCAAACCTCCTACCAAGGGAACCATCCCTCTAAACCTTGTAGGGGTGTACTCCCTTGTAACCCTCCCACAATGAAATGGGCTCAAGAACCAATAAGATTAGGCTCCATAACCAACATTTACAACCTTATTTTTCCCTACCTCACTATACCCTATCCTAATAATTGATTTATGAAAATATTCAATATACTCCTTCATAATCCTATCCATTTATCTCGAACCTTATAATTTTTATAGTATTTATAGCTTATAGTGTATTGATATGAATTGCCTCTTCAATTTTGCAATCATCCTCTCAAATTTTGTTAGTGTTGCCTTCCCTTTCTTATTTCTTTGTAGTTATACTTCTTTCCACCAAATAGTAGCATGTACTTTTATCTTCATCTTCAAAAATTTAACCCTTTTGAGGTCTTCAATCTTCTCGTACTCAACATACTCATCTAAATCATTAATCCAATCAATCAATTCTTAAAAAATAAAATCATTGAAATAGTTTGGAAAATTTCATTCTAAGTCTTACCAATTTTAGAAGTGGCCTTTAGCACCTTTACATGCCCTCACTCTTCTTCCTAATATTCTAGGCCTCGTACTTCCTCTCCAGTATCTTCCTCCACATCACTCTCATCATCATCCATAGGGCTTCATCCCTTTTTTTATCTTTCTACAAAGCGTCCAATCTAATCATATTATCTCTTACCACTAACAACACCTCATCCAATTTTTTTTTTTAAATGGCAACTTCCTAGATTTTTCATGGTGGCATCTTTCCTAGATTAATTGCAAACTACCTCTAGTTAGTGGTTCACCCATCATCACCCTTTTTAACTACCTCTAAGTTGAAAATCAGTTGATAGGTTTCTTGTATGTCAACTCAATTCAATGATTTATTCACAAATAGAAACTGTTAAAAAGTTGTTTACTCTCATCAAGATTCAAACCTTACACTCTATTACCATTTGATGTAGTCATACTAGGAAGGCTCATTGAAGGAATATCTAGTATTACAACCAATAATAAATAACAACAAAAACTCACAATAAATGACACGATATATACCTTAGGAAAACCCTCAAAGAGGGAAACACCAACCTCCAAAAGATTCGTCATCATTCTTATTAAATTTAAAATAAGTTACAAGATGCCACTATTGCATATATTTCAAGCCACAACATAATGGAATTTACAATATCCTTAACCTTAAACTGCATCTTTCTCCATCATTCCTAGACTTGAACCTCCAAACCTAACTTAAATATTTCCTACCTCCCTGTGATAGTTTTCAATGATTATGAAACCCAATCTAAAATATTGTCTTCAATGACAGTGTATAATTCATTTATTATTTTGTTATTGTAAGTTTGAACTAACAATATGGTGTCATTTTCTAGAACAACTCACAATACCACCTGTGATAAGGAAAATTTATGTTGCTAGAAAATGAACAACAAGCAAAAGAGTGCAAAATAACACTAAAAACAACCTACACCTCAAGATTAGCCTAGTTGGATTCAACACAAAATAAAGACAACTAATGAAACTTTTTACCTTGTGTCGAATTGATCCTTTGGTTGGCCCTTCGATCTTCGGTGTTGTATGCTCCTTGGATGGCACAAGATGCAAGCTAGATGATGATATGATAATGGATGAAAGTGGATGCAAGTGTAAAAATGGCTAAGTCTGGATTCTATGAAAATTTTGTAGGAGTTTGGCTACAATACATGACCTCCCCCAAAATGAGAGAAAAGAGGGGGTATTTATAGAGATTTTAGAAATCTATAGGGAAATGGATGGTCAAGATTGAGCCACCAAGATCAAGATGTAGGGCTAAAGTGAGTTGATAACTCACAAGCCCTCACATCTTGACACGTGGCATGTGATATGGCTTAAAATGGGTGATGTGTACATGAGGTGGAAGGATAGTACATGACATGGAGAGGGTACATAGTACCTTGGGATTGGGACAAGATCTCCTCATAAAGGAGGTACTTATCCCCATGTGGGTGAGAGGGCAAGTGGGGAATTAAAATTTTCTCAAATATTCTCATGGGGATGAGAGAAGGAATTTAAAATTCCTTTAAATGCATTGGGGGATTAAATGTGAATTAAAAATTCACATGGAGAATAGAGATGTCTTCTCAAAAGGAGAAAGCATTTAATAGGGTTGACTTAGTTAAGTGATTAAGGTTGTGCAAATACTTGATTAGACTAATTAATGACATTAGAAGAGGGTTAGATTTCACATGTGGCTTGATGTGACAAGTCAAAGATAACATGGGGAAGAGTAAAAGGAATTTAATATTCTTTGGAAGGATAAAAAGAATTAAAATTCTTTGAGAGGTTGATTAGACTAGTTAATGAAGGATTAGAGGAGGGTGAGGTGGCTAAGAGAGATTAGAGGCCAACTTGCAAAAGTTGGAGGATGTGACACATCCTAATCAAGGATTAGGCATGTGCACATCCCTAATGATCAGATTAGAAGATGGATTATGATTAGATAAAAATGATGGAGGATGTGACATATGAGGAATTAAATAAATGTCATTTATTTAATTCATTTGATAAAAAGGAGGATTAAAAAGATAAGGTATTTATTTATTAATTAAATACCTTAGGGATTTGACAAAATTAAGGATATTAATTAAATAATAGGGATATTACCTAATTAATGCAGATAAGGGGATGCTTAGATGAAAGGGGATAAATTTGGATAAATTAAGTGTCCAAATTTAGGTGTCTACACCACCATAATTCATTGGAGTATTATGATAGTTCATTATCCACTATCTTTATAAGAACTAGACAATCAAAGTTTGAAACCTTAAAATTTGTGCTGAATTGATTTTTGGATTTGATTTTGTAAGATTTTTTTTTGCATCCAATCTTACACAATCAAATTCAGAAATCAATTCAGCACAAGAATAATGGATTGTGGAAATTTGATATCATTACCTTAAAATTTGATTGGTACGGTCTATAAATGTTCTTTAGAAACAATAATGAACAACCCATGCAATGAGGAAGGAACTTGTATTTATAGTAGCTAGAAGTCACATGGAAATCAAAAGGAGATCTAGAGTTTCAAAGCCACCCACCACCTTAATGATGATTTGTGTGTTTGGAAATTTAGAGTTGGTGCAAGAACCATCAAGAGCTAAAATTTTAACCAATCCATAGTTGGATTTCATGGGATACCTTTATTTTTCCATTGTTGGAAGTATATGTGAATCTATGCCTCTATGATGAATAGTTGTTTCTAGGTGGGAAACTTTGATTGGGTGGTTGTATCTTCTTGATACACATTATTAGTAATGGTGATATGAGGCAGGTAAGAGCGAAAAGTACAAAACACAGTAGTTTTGGGGATCAAGATCAAGGATGCTTGATGACCCATACCATTTTTAGGGAGTTAAGGATTGGGAAAAATCCACACTTCATGCTTAAATTAAACATTTAAGGGAATATTTGACTCTAGAATAGGATTTTTAAAGGAAATTACTAGGGAGTTTGAGATTAGAGGTACCAAGGAGTTTGTTCCTAGTAAAGGGATGGTTGAAACTTTGACATTCAAGGGAACTCAATGCAAGGTATTGGGGAGTCATGGTTCCAATGAAAGACGTAATGATAAGACAAAGTTTGAGACTTTGGTATGACAAGGGAAAGGAATTGGGATTAAAGGAAATGAATTTCATGAAGGAAAAATTTGAAACTCTAATATAAGCACGGTCCATAGAAATTTGAATCAACAAAACTTCAATACTTAGAACTTTTGAGACCCTAGAAATTCCAACACATGAGGGGAAAAAGGGGGATCATAGGCCAAATGATAAAAATAGGAAAATGCATATATATTTTCAACTTTTTTGAAATCGAGCCTCAATAGTGACTCTTGTTAGGGATGTGTGTCTCTTACAGTGTGCATAGTGAGAATATAGAATAATTCTCTAGGAGAAAGCAAAAATGGAATAAAACAACATTAAAGGATTTGGAAAACAACACCTCATCATGAAAACAAGGGTCATGACTGCTCGAGGACAAAATATAAAAGGATGATACATGCACTCACCAACCAGATGTCTCATTACTTATAAGTAATGCTTTGTATGTGTGATCATGCATTGCTAGCTCCGTGAATTATCCAACCAAGTTCATGAGATGGTATGCATTTAGATCATACCTCTTAGTAACATCATATGGTTCAAGCCATAATGGATCAAAATTCTCACACTTTCCCTTATCTTTTGATATGTCATTCCACAATAGAACAATACCACCAACTTGGAAGTTTCTTGATGATGTCTTCTTATCAAAGAGATGTTTGAATACTTATTTTTGTACTAAATCATTCTCATGGGTGGCTCTCCTATTTTAATTTAACTCTATCAACTCTTGCATCCTTTGAGAGATTACACCATCTTCAATTTCAATGTCGTGTAGTAACTTATAAATTGCTAACTTCAAGATAATTGGCATTTTGAATTCTAGTCCATATAATAGCTCAACTGGGCTCCTACCAATAGCTTTCTTGAAGGTTATAATGTTAGCCCATATTGTATATTTTAACTTATCATCTCACCTCTTCTTATTCATATCTAAAGTTCTTTTTATAGTCTTCATAAGACTCTTGTTGTTGGATTCAACCTATCCATTGCTTTGAGAATGATAAGGGGATGAATGTATCAAATTGATCCAAAAATTAGAACACATATTCAACACATCCTAGGATTTTAAACACATAGTATTATCAATAATAATTCACATGGGGACACCAAACCTGGTTATTATATTGTTGACCAAGAAATCTACGTCCACCTTAGATGTAGCATTGCAGGTTGGGATTGTCTCGACCCACTTAGTGAAGTAGTTAGTGGATATAATTATCCACTTGTATCCATTGTTAGGTTTCTCCTAAATTTATCCTTTAAAGTCTACCCCCATAATTGAAAAGGAGTTTCAACTATGAGTGTTATGAGAGGGAGTACACCTACAAACTTTAGGTTAATTGAAAACCTTTTGCAAGCATCATGTTTCCTTACCTTTCGACTACATCCTTAAATAAGGTGGGTCTCCAGTATCCTACCTTGAGAATATTTTGGGTACTGGTCTTAGCTTTGAAGTTTTCACCATAAATTTCGCGATGACACTCATTTATCACTTTTTTAGATTATACTTGATCTAGGCTTAGTTTGGTTTTTACATTCATTTTATTGCTACTCCAATAGAAAGGGAAAACCAATAGAATCTACACTAGAAAAACCACAAAATGTACACACATAAAACACCTCAAAGGTGACATAAATAAATGGAAAATTCTCCAACTATAATCAAAGAATCCTAAAAACACACAGATCTTGAAAAATGCAATAAATAGATTCAACAGATCAACTAGAGATAACTCAAGTGTAGATACTCTATGACTCAAACACAAAATCAAATATAGATCCAATTCATCACCAACACTTCTACACCAAGAAGGTGGCAACCAATATTTTCAAAAAGTGCATACAAATTTAAAACCATCTCCATTCAAAAAACTTTTAAGAACAATCTTTTCATAGATATACAAAACCACTAATTTTGATTAACATGCAAAACTTACAAAACCATCCATGCAAATCTAAATCTATTCAAACATCCAAAAACTTACAAATATGGATAATTTTAAATATGTAAACCAAAACAATGGATATGCATAACCATATATTTTAAACAAAAAAGTTACAAAACACACATATTCAAGTAACATGAATTTACAACATGAAAGCAAAAATATATAGAAGGATTAGAGGGTTATTTAAGAAATCTAGGCCACCAAAAGACCACTTCCATAACCAACACTAGGTATATACATGTTGAATTTGATGGTGATGTTAGAGTAAATAGGAAACTCACCTAATAATTAATTAATCATTAGCTAATTATTAGGCCTCTTTTACTTTATGTTCTTAAGCTTAACTTAGAATTTTTTATGATTATTAGACTGAGCTATTTTTAGGTCATGTTGTCTCAGAGCAAAGGATGACAACACTTTTCATGATCTAACTCAATCCTCGCCTAAGGTTTTATATAGGTTGATTTTTTATTTTATAAGGGTGAAATCACAATACTATGTCTCACTTTTGGTACAATGAAATTTTCGGAGGAGGATGAACATTTTTAAAATACAACCTCAAGTAAAGGTATATCAATTTATACCTACAATCAAAGGTAAAGGCCTAAAACAATATGCTTTTACATAGTGACCTTCAATTGAAGGTCCCTACTAGGCTTCGAACGAAGGAACCTTTGAGCGAAGGTCCTTCGAACAAAGGGGTCAAACATGATAACTTTGGCTTCTACATCAAAATTTCCACAAAAAATTCAGTTTCAAACCCCACTTTGGACCTTTGATGAACTTAACTTGAAAAGATATTTATCAAGATTGTATCCCTCGAAATGAGCTTTCGAACAAGTATAGTTTTGATATATTTTCATTTTATCATGTATTTAATTTTCAATTTTTACTACACATTGGTTTTTCTTTAAACATCGAGCTCTTAGTTCTACAGAGGTGGAAAATAGAAAACTATTGTAAAAAAAATTCAAAAAATACCCTTGCCCTATGTATTGATGTCATTGTTTCACCAAAAAAAAATTGGATTTCGATATATACACAAGCTATGTTGGACAACACACGTATATCCAATTTATAGTTACAGTGACTTTAGAATTTAATTTTAAAAAAATGTAACAAAAAATTATGAAAAAATATCCTTGCCCTAGATATTGATGTTGAGAATCTATATTTCAAAAATTAGAATTTTATCCTTTATAGAAAAAAAGTGATATTGGATGACAACATTACTTTCTGAAAATGTTTTTTTCTACTTAAAACTAGTTATTAAAGTAGATGTTGAAAGATTCATGATTTATTTCATATTTTAAGAAAATATATATATTTAGAATCTGCACATAAATTGCCACAAATCACTAGTTCACATCATCTTCAAATTCGTAACAGTTTATCTGCTATAGGTCTTAGAAGATGAAGATTTAGTTAAAAATGTTGATATAAATGTCCGTCTTGGCCAAAAAGTGAGACATGTTATTATAATTTCACCCATAAGCTTTCATCATTCATTGCAATCATTTATATTTAGGCTATTGCATCAATACAATTCAGAGGTTGTTAAGCAAATCTATCTTGCTTTTTTTTCTCAATTATAACAAGTAATTGCTTGCATGTAAATTTTGGGAGTTGTGGGGTTCACCATCAACTCGACAACATGGTATCAAAAGATTGATTCCATAACTTACAACCATGGGCCAATCATCCAATGCTTTCATGAAACCAATGGTGAAAAGGAAGCACCCACCATGAAGAGTCTTTTACTATACATGACCACGTGATAATGGAATGTAGTCACTATGCCAAAGCATAGTTACATATTGCAAAACATGAGCTCTAGGTCACCACAATACATCAGATGGACTCTAACATCCACCACCTTGAGCTTCCACAACCCAACATAGGGGTTTATTTAACCTCTTTGTCATTCTACTAGTGCTTACCATACTATAAATTAAAATAATAAATCAAATTCAATGTAAAAACCCACTCATAAAAGGATTAATAAATAACCAATTCCTTCAAGTATATTCACACAATCTTTTCATTGTAAAATAATAATGAAGGAATACCCAAAACTAAATCACCGAGGATCCATCACACGTAATGACATGCAAACACATGCAACCTACATTCAAGTGCATGCAAACCACATACAAGTTTAAATGGAACTCACATGTACACATCTATGCAACCCATATAACCACCCACTTTGATGCCAAATTTTATGAAATGTACCCACAAACCCTTAGTAATTAAATAAAAAACTAAACATAATTATTTAGTAGGAAAGCATTTTCACATTAACCCTTCAAGGAGTATCAAAGAAATAAAATATATAGATATTTCAATAATATTTTAGTATGTTAAAAACATAGGAAAGAAAGAATGGGAGAGATGAAGCAACCAAAAGAATAAGAGTGACATAGATATACCTAAGAAAATTCTATAAAAAACCAACTTTCAAAGAAGTGAATCCAATGTATTCATAATAGTATCAATATTACAATATAATATCAAATTTCATGCCTTCTTGGCTATCAACAATCTTTAAGTCTAGAGGAAAACCAACAACATAATCCTATATAAAAGAATGCATAATGCCTTCATCTCAAGCCCTCAATATATACACTCATGAAGGCCTAAGAAAACCACAAAGAGGCAATATCATGGGTCCAAACAAGGTTCTAAAATACCTTAGAAAGAACTCATGATCCACTCAAGAGAGCGTCCTCCAAACTAAAATGCAACTCCCCACAATACGCATCTTTGACTTCCATTATGTAAGTTTACATATGTAACTCCCAAACACTCCCCATGAAACACTAATTGCATCTATGCCCAACTAATAATTAAAAATTCTCATACAAGTCCACTAGGTAACCCCTTATTCAATGCCTTATTATAAATAATATTTCTAAGTTCTCAAAGAATAATAAAATATTTTCATATGTCCCCGTCCTTATATGACATCCTATTGTCAACTCCATGAACTTTGCAAATACATGCATAATTAATCATCTAAAAATAATTAGAACTTAGGATATGTAAGATGAATAACACATTTAATCCCAACAATAAAATCATCTAACACTATAGCAAATAAATTGCTTAAGCTATGCTCAACCATGATACTTCTATGATTTTTTGGCTCTTGTTATTTTCTTGATTTAAATATAGGATAGATTCTACAAGATATATTTGCTAGTGGAAATCCATGATAAGCCACTATATGAAAGAGATTAACTATAGGGTTTCTAAGAGAGTTAGACTATGATGAAGAAATTCCACTCTTAAGTTCTCTATGTTAGTTGATTTACTTGTCTTGAGTTTGAAGAAGATTGTAACACCATATATTTTATGAAGAAACAATTACCATACAATCTACTTTCCATTGAAACCAAAACTTGGCATGTAAAGTGTTGGTGTGAATAGAGATATTACCTAACTAGTTGCACTATTAGGTCCCTTTCACATTCTATCATTTAAGTTTACTTAGGTTTCACATAGGATTTTATCACTTTATGTCACATATCATTAGATTAAGACACTTGCTATAATCTTATGTTGACTTTTTATCATTATGTCCTAGGTGATTCATCATTAGTTGTCTCGTGTCATAGGATTAAAACACTTGTCATGATCTTGTCTAATCCTATGTCTCACCTTGGCTATATAACCAAGGGTCTCTCTCACATTGTATATTGATTCTATTTGCATTCATTGATAGGAATACAATTTATTCTTGTCATATTGATCTTTTGAGTATTTTGTGCTTTCCACAGGCCTTTAGATCTTGGGTGGCTATCTCCATAGCCAAATTTTACATGGTATCAGAGCAAGTTGAGTGCCTTTGGTTAGCCTTTTAGGAGATTTTGAGTGCAAACCTCATATTTTCTTGAAGCATTAAGTATGCTCTTCTCTTACATCTTTGGATGATCTAGAGAATCAGAAAGGTGTGATAGAAATACTAGATTTTGGGGGGGTTCCTTTTTTGGCTTTGTATTGCAAGTGCATTTGGGGAGCTTGTTGCATCATATATGAGCTCACCATTCCGTCTAGAGTACCCAAGAAAGTCAGATCTACCTTTTGTTTCATCCCAGTTGGACATTGGAGGCCAAATCTGTAAAGGTTTGAAGATTGAAGGTGATTGCCAGATCCAGGAGGTAGCTACCATTTCAGAGCATTTTGAGCCAAAAAGAACACTAACATCACACTCAGAAGGCCCAAAAATGTATAGATCAATTTTCAAATCGTTGAATTTAGACAAAGTTGCCCTCTGAAGCAACAAAAATTGTTGGACAAGCAGTATGGCCTAATCTACGAAGGTGGTACAAATTAAAAAAAAAATTGTGTAAAAATAATTGTAAAAAAAAATCTCAAAAAAAAAAAATCACATTTTTTTGTTTAAAATTTATTTTTTTTAAAAATCATTTTTTCTTGTGGTTTTAAAACTGTGATAGAAGGTATTGCATGCATAGAGTAGGTGTCAGGTAATACACAGTACCTATGGCCTCCCAAAGGCTGCCACGTGGCTTATCCCCATTTACCCACGTGGGCAATGGTTCTGCCACACCTGCCACTAATGCTAAGGAAACAACTGGGCATTGGAGAATATACCAACATATAACAACATATTCCGCCCACTAAAGATTCGTCCAACATATTTCGTGAAAACTGATTATTCTATGTAGTTAAAGATTCTCAGAGAATATTTCGCCAGTGAAGCATATTCGTTTTTGACAAGAGCCAGACCGTCAAATTTAAGCAGTGGTTTTTTGATGCTATCAACTGTGTGTCAGCACCTTTTGGAAATTTTTTGCCCCATCACCTTTTGCATTTTGCTTTTGGAGGGCAATTTTCAAACACCCATAATTTGGTCATCCTAACTCCTTTTTACAAGCAAATTTTTTTTTTTAATTTATTTGGGCTAATTTTTTGTGGTCTATGTGTTGGTGTAGGTGGATTCTGATTTTGATGCATGAATTTTCCAGAAAATTCAATTTGTCATAGGTGTTACTGAGCACTTCCCATCTTTGGAACTTTCTAGGCTCCATTCAAGCTCATATATACTCCTTTTAGGTGCAATTTTTTTTAAAAGTGCATAATTTTTCAAGAAATTTATAGTGGTGCTATTATTTTGTATTCATTATGAACAAAAATTGTATTTTTAGCATAGCCTTATTTGGCTCATTTTGACAATTTTATTGCATAGATAACAATTTGATCTTTTGCATGTTGATCACAGTTTGATCTAGCCTTATTGTGGAAATTCTAAAGCATTGAAATCAAAAGACCACTTAGCTTTTTCTTTCAAGTGGCAATTGTAACCGCACTAAGTATAAAGTGCCAAATCATTTGCTTGGGGGGGGTTGTGTTGTGTGATTGTGCTTTGAGTTATCTCTCATGCTCTTCAAATTTCAGCCATGGACCATCCTATGTTTCCTCTTTTAACTCCAAATAGCTATGCAACATTGAAATAAATGCATGGAGTAAACTAATGGAAAAGGGATTAATTCACTACATTGATGGATCTATTCTAAAACCAACTGATCCAAATTTAAAAAGTGAATGAGTCATTAAAAGTACTATGGCTCTTGGAACTCTAAGGAAATATGTTTCTCCTAATCTTATCTTTCATATTGATAAGTGTAAAACAACTAAGGATGCTTGGGATAAACTAGCTCAATTGTATGGACAAACTGATGAGATTAGGGGATACAAAATTTATAATGATCTCACTAATCTAAATCCAAAGAACTTTGATACAATCCAAGACAATGTAACTAAGGCTAATGAACTAAGAGCAAAACTCAAAGATTGTGGTATTGATAAAAAGGATGCACAATTGGTCTTTAATTTGTTGGACAAACTTCCTTTTGAATATGCAACTTTTGTTTCCAGTTTCCAAACTCATTGGTTGACTATGGGAAGTGCCTATACTACACCTTCATTTGATTCATTTACATAGATGTTGATTCTTGAAAAAATAAAGTTGATCACTATGGGTATTCTCAATTCATCCAAGTCACAAGCTTTGGTGACAGGTCATGGGATAGGATCTAGCAAGAAACATAATCAAAGAACAAGCCACACAAAGATAGAGCACAATCCTCTTCTCCTTAGCAAGGAGGCTCTTCATCATCTTCCAAGAAGGGGAATTCACATAAGAAGGATAAACTGACTTGTGCATATTGCAAGAAAGTCGGTCATGATGAATATCATTTCCATAATAAGAAAATTGATGAATTGACTAATCTCCTCAAGAAGAATCACATCAATTTTCCATCTTCCTACAAAAAGGAAGCATCTACTTCCATTTCTTCACAATCAAAGAAAGGAGAAGGACTGACACTTGTTGTAGCCATAGGATTGCCACTGCAATGGATACTTGACTCAGGTGCTACACATCACATGGGTTTTGATAAAGAACAATTTTCTTCAATGGATCCTTGTACAATACCACACATTCTTATAGGTGATGATACTCAGGTGGAAGTTGTTGGAAGAGGTTTGGTTGACATGGATGATGGATCATTTGAGAATGTTCTTTGTGTTCCTGACTTGTGTGCCAACCTTCTTTCAGTTTACCAAATCATTCATCTTGGGAATGGCAAGAAAGTTGAGTTTTCTCCAGATACAATTGTGATCAAAGATCTTGAGGATAATGCTTTGGTTGCAATGAGAAAGGCTGATCATGAGTCTCATCTATATCAATTTTCTCACTTTGTTCCATGCTCTCCTACAACATTTCTCACTCATTCAAATTCAATGAGTAAGTTATGGCATGAGTGGTTTGCTCATCTTAATTACCACTATCTTTAGCAGCTCAACTCACATGATATGGTCACAGGTCTCCCTCGCATCAACTTTTTAGATGGTGTATGTCCAGGTTGTGCTATGGGTAAGCATCCAAAAGAGAAGTTTGATAAAGGGAAGTGTTGGAGGGTTCACAATGATCTAGCAGGCCCATTTCTATTTTTGTCCTTCAACAAGGCTCACTATGCACTCACCTTCATTGGTGACTACTCCAGATTCACTTGGGTCTACTCTCTTCACCAAAATAATGAAGTCTTTGAAAAGTTTCAAGCTTCCAAGGCTCATGCTAAGAAACAATTTGGAAAGTATATCCAGATTCTTCATACTAACAATGGTCGAGGAACCATAATATTGCACAATTTTATACTCTTGAAGGGATTGATCTTCAACATTTAGTTGCATACACACCACAACAAAAAGGTGTTACTAAAAGGAAAAATAGAACGCTCAAGGTGATCCCACAATACTGGTTTACAATTTTTTGCCAAACTGGACATTGAACTGAATTTTTTTAACTAAATCTTCACTTTCAGGCACCTATAGTGGCTAAACCATGAAGAATTTGAAGATGATGCAAACAAGTGATTTGTGAAATTTTGTCTCTACATTCTAAATATATATTTTTCAAAATTTTTGGAATCAGATTGCACTTCTTTTTCCATCTCCTTCGAAAACTAGTTTTTAACAGTAAACACCAATTTTAAAGAGTGACGTTACTGGCTAATGCATAACTTTTTTATTTATGAAGGATAAAATTCTATTTTTTTTGAATTTAAATTTGTAACTATGATATCTAGTGCATGGAATTGGTTTCATAGCATTTCATTGAATATTTTTTTCTTAATTAAGTTTCAAAGTCAAACTAATTACAATTTAGACATGATTTACTAGCTAAAACATAACTTATTTTGTATGTATCAAAATTCTTTTTTTTTGTTGGATCAGGGACATCAATATCTAGTGCACTGATATTTTTCAATTTTTTTTTATAATATTCTATTTTTCCACATATGCAAAACAAAGAGCTTGATTTTTGGTGAAAAACCTACATTCACAAGAAAAAAAAAAACATTAAATTTATTTAAAATTATACTTTTTGAGAAGCTTATAATAAGGACTACATACTTACAAAAAATGAATTTTAAATGAATTCGTTTGATCCCCCAAAAGGTAAATTACAAGTGGTTTTTTATCAACATTTTGATAGGTGCAAAGGAGACTCCATTATAGGTATGGTTTAAAACTAGTAGGGTTCTATCCAAGAGGGTTTGATCTAAGGTGATTTGATCAAACCCTCTTTAATTGGAATCCTTAAAATGAAACTTTTCAAGGCTTAAATCATTATATTTTTCTAAAAATATGTGATTTTAGCAAAAATCAGGATATCCCATAAATTGTAAACCAGTATTATGGGATCACCCCTCAAGGAAATGGCTAGCTGCATGATTCATGCTCATTCTCCTAGTCCATAATTTTGTGCTAAAGCCATTAATTATGCTACACACATTCAAAATCAGGTTCCCCACAAGGCATTGAAAGGCATGACTCCTTTTGAGGCTTGGTGTGGTAGGAAACCAATTGTGAGGAATTTTCAAGTTTTTGGCTCTCCAGCTTGGGCATGCATTCCTCCAGAGAAGTGAAAGGATTTGGAACCTCAAAGTAGGCCTTGCATCTTTGTTGGATATCCAGATGGTGTCAAAAGGTATTGACTCTTGGATATATATACACATGAGCTCTTCATTGAGAGGAGTGTTCACTTTGAGGAAAGCTCTCCTAGCTTGATCTCTAATCCTCCATAGTGGACTCCGATGATAGTGACTCAGATAATTCCACCTCTCCTCCAACTTGTAGGGTAACACCTTCGTAGGGTTCTCATTTTGAGGTTGAGGATTCTCATCCTTCATGCCCATCTTCTTCATGACCTTATTAGGCTTGATAGACTCTCGAGTCAGCAAGAACTCTTGTTGAGATCCTATAGACACTTGAAGGATTCGCTCACAACATCATCTTCCACATGTCTACATTGCCATTGCTTTAAATCCATAATCACTTAAGGAAGCATAAGGGATTTCTGAGTGGGATTCAACAATGGAGGAAGAATACAGTTCCTTGATGAGGAACCACACATGAGACTTAGTCCCTCTTCCTAAGGGAAGAAAAATGGTTCAAAGTAAGTGGATCTATCAAACCAAATATGTAGTGGATGAAACTGTGGAAAATTTTAAAGCATGAATTGTGTCCAAAGGTTTCTCATAGGTTCTTGGCATTGATTACATGAAAACCTTTGCCCCTATTGCTAAGATGAACTCCATTCACTTGACTCTTGCCATTGTTGCAACTCATGGATGGGTTGTTCATTAGATGGATGTGAAGAGTGCATTTCTTCATGAAGATCTTGTAGAGGAGATTTACATGGAGCAACCACAAGGATTTTTTAGGATTATTTTTTGGTTTATAGGTTGTGGAAATCTCTCTATGGCCTCAAGTAGGCCCCTCAGGCTTGGTATGCCAAGATGAACTCCTTTCTTCTCTCAATAGGATTCTCTAGGTGCCACTTGAATATGAATGTCTATATTTTGCGATAAGATGACTCATTTTCTTCTTGTTCTCTATGTGGATGACTTGATCATTAAAGCCCGAGTTCATCATCCATCACTGGCAAAGTCAAATTTTCTCTACATGGTAGATTTGCTATGATTGACTTGAGCCCCTTGCACTACTTTCTCAGGATTGAGATCACACAATCTTTTTCCGGGATCACTCTTTCTTAGCCCAAGTATGTTCTTGATCTATTAGCTTGGTTTGACATGTCTAATTGTAAGCCTGCACCTACTCCCTTTTTGTTAGGAGTCAAACTTGAGGCAAAGTGTTCTACTCCACTAGTTGATGCCACTTTGTATCGTCAACTTGTTGGAAGCCTCATCTACTTGACTCACACATGCCTTGATATTTATTTTGCAATTGGAATTGTTTCACACTTCATGCAGGAACCACATGCGCTTCATTGGAAAGCTGCCAAATGCATCTTGCATTACATATAGGTTACTCCACATTATGGGATTCACTATACGACAAGTAAATGACTCAACTTGGTTGGATATACAGATTTTGATTGGGCTGGCGATCTTGATGATCATAAGTCCACTCTTAGCTACAACTTTCATCTTGGTTTTGGCCCCATTTGTTGACAGAGTAAGAAGTAACATGCCATTGCTCTCTCTTCAATTGAGGCTGAGTATCGAGGAGCTGTTAATGCTGCTACTGAGGTAATTTGGCTTCAAAATATTTTGATTGAGTTTGGCTTCACCATTCCACAACCTACAATCCTCCATTGCGATAATCAAAGTGCCATCCAGATCTTGAAGAACTCAATTCAACATTAGCAAACCAAACACATCAAGACTCATATGCACTACATCAGGGAGTTGATACAAGAGCAAGTCATTGATTACAATATTGTCCCATAGTAGAGTAGGTTGCATATATCTTCACAAAACCCTTCACTAAGAGTAAGTATCACCATTTGCGAGCTCTCTTGGGGGTGCAAGATGTTTCTTCGGGGGGGTGGGGGGTCACTCAACCTTCTTCATTCTCTCTCATGGGGGGAATTTTTCCTCACACAAGGTTTTGTCGTTCTCATCCTTTTGAGAGTAGTTTCTTGTTTAAACTCTCTTTTGGGAAGGAGTTTTTTTCCACCGGGTTTTCTCTTTTTACCCGATTGTGAGGGATTGCATTGTATTTGTACATGGGTACCTCATTAGGCCTAGTAGTCGAGACCCATCTTTTCATGTGTGCACAAGTTTTTTTCTCCCTAAGTTGCACTTAAAGGGGGGGTGTTGGTGTGAATAGAGATATTACCTAACTAGTTCCACTATTAGGTCCCTTTCACATCCTATCACTTAAGTTTACTTACCTGTTTCACATAGGATTTTATCACTTTATGTCTCATATCATAAGATTAAGACACTTGTCATAATCTTATTTTGACTTTTATCATTATGTCCTAGGTGCTTCATCATTAGTTGTTTCATGTCATAGGATTAAAACACTTGTCATGATCTCATCTAATCCTATGTCTCACCTTGGCTATATAACCAAGGGTCTCTCACACATTGTATATTGATTATATTTGCATTCATTGATATGAATACAATTTATTCTTGTCATATTGATCTTCTGAGTATTTTGTGCTTTCCATAGGCCTTTAGATCTTGGGTGGCTATCTCCATAGCTAAATCTTATAGAAAGTTATTGAGATAAGATGTATATTTGAATTAGATAATAGTGTTAAATATGACACACAATAATTTTTTTGTAAGAAAATTTGCCAAGAGACACAATATTAAACTCAATCATATCAATTGTTTCTCTTGCCTTCTCATTCAGATATAACATGTATTATTCTTTTGTAGGTTATGACTATAAAGTTTTTGGACAAATTTTTTCATACAAGGATGCTAGAGAATAGTGCAAGCTACAAGTCTATGTGAAGATTCGAAACTATATTCAATTCAAGCATTGCAAGGGCAATCTAAGTGTGAAGCTAGAAGAATGATTCTAAGCAAAATGTAAAAATGATCGAAAGGTTGTTTTCCACATTACTCATAGATAGAAACAACAACCTTTTAGTTGGGCTATGCATATGATTTATATTTTAGAAGTCTACTTTTAATTTTTAATGTAAGTATCATCAAACTCATGATGAAAGTAAATATGTGGAGAAGAATGATGACCATAAGAAGGAATGTTTGTATGTCTAGGAGTGAGAATAGAGTAAGATCTTAATAACATAGATACATGATTTGAAAGGTGGGGAAGAGATTCCACTTAAAAACAAGAATTTAATGACCATAGAATTTTATTAATTTAAACATAATCTATCATACTAATATTATTGACATAAAACTAACAAGTCAAACTATATATCTAAAAAAATAAAACCCATTCAACACTAATATATCATAAGATTCACCAAATTTAATCAAATGTCTTCCATTTGATATAATGTAATGTTAACATGCAAATACCCAATTCTTCTCTTATCACATATAATCTTAGTGAATCTAAAATATGGTATAACTTCAAGCAATGTAGGCCATCTATTTATCCATTAAAATCTCTCTAGAGATACCGGTAAACTGTATACTAAAGGGAAGTAACAACCTTAGGTGTAAGAATTTGGACTATGAAGCTCCTTTATGCATACATATCTAACATGGGAGTGAAAATCTAAAATTTTAGTTTATCATAATTGTTTTGGCTAAATCTTTAATTCCCTGAAGGAATGGGTGGACAGCGTCCTCAACATATCTGTGGGTAGTGTAACTATTTAAATGACATCCAAAAAAAATCGAAAGAAGGGAAGTCCATGATATCACCTTTGAATATGGCAATGACTGCAGGCGCACCAGCTATTTTACACACTTCCTTCAGACCCCGGAAATTTAATATTTCTTTCAACTACCTCTCGCTCAAAAAATCCAGGCATCAAATTCAACCTTGCAGGGCTTCCTGGCAGGAGGTATTTCTATTGATATTTATGAATGTGAAAGGCGGTTTGAAGTTGTGGTGACTTTTTAAACCGCGCATTGTGCAGCTTGCCGGGGTTTTAATATTTTCTGCAATTCCCTTCACTGTAGTGAAGGCAATTGCAAACAGTCCGTTGGGAGCGCAGTTACAGGACAGAATGCAACAGACCAAGTTGTCGGCCATCAAGGAAGCTCCTCAGAGAGAAGCTGCCTTGAGCAGAGCAAGAAATGACAGGTTTCTGCTCATCTTCATTCTTTTATCTTTTCATTACAGTGTCTAGGGTAGGTTTTGTTAGGGTTTCGGAGGATATTTTATGAGCTATTTTTTCCGCCAATTGGCTACACAAACAATTTTTGAAAATTTTTGCCCCCAAAATTCCTATAAAACCTACTTTAAGTTAAAAGATTCGCCAAAATTTTCAAGTTTCTACGGTAAAGCCCATGTGTTTCCTTAGAACACATGTTATTGTTTGTCAAAGATTGAGACATTCGCTTACTGTTCTATACTAATAAACAACTCCACCTTGCTAAATTCTCTAACTACTGATCACAGGTTCAATTCTCCATGGATAACAGTTTAATTGTTGTGAAACATCCTACAATTTTTCTAATATACACGGAGACTAACATGCCACAGTTAACTAGAGATAAACTCAAGGGTGGCCCATTTTACTACGACCGGGAGCTTTTCTGGCAGGTTTTGAATTCAGGCTTTCCCTATGTTAATTCCTCTACATTACAACTTGACCAAGACCACTGGACTTAGCCCATGGTTTTAATTACTCCCAGAGGTGTGACTACCGTGGCAGCAAGGGGGTGACGCACAGTGAGTTGAGTGTGTTAACAAAAATTATTAAAGAGCTGACATACCAAAAAAATAAAAATACAAAACAAATAAACTGATATAAAAAAAGTTTAATGAGAATAATTTTTTTATTTGTATGCATGATAATTTGTATTTAACTATAATAAATAAAGTAATTTTAATGAAATAACTATGTACTTTAGTAATAAAATAATAAATAATACTTTAAAATAACTATATAATTAAATATACAGTAAATAATTTATTTGATTTTTTTTTTAAATTTAGAAAAATAAAGTACATGTTATTCATTTAAAAATTAAAATATATAGCTTTATGCAAAGTAAAACAATAAATTACATATAAATATATAATATTTATTATGCTATTAAAAAAATTTGAAAGAAAAAAAGAAAAGAAAATATAGATAAATACAGAGTAAACTAGCATAGATATCTTAAATACATCTATCTATAAGATATCCGAGATATAGTTTTGAGGTTATTTAAGATAGATATGAAAATAAAATAACTTAAAGACATTAGATTTCCACAGTCCATAATAATAAGAAAGACTTTTCTGGATTCAACTGTGTGTTGTTTTATTGCATCAATGTTTCGAATCACACTCTGTGATTCATCATCAGGATGAAAGAGAGCTGTAGAAGGAGTAGAATGAGAGATTGCAGACCAAGACAGGAAACGTTAATGCAAAAAAACAACACACAATTGAATCCAAAAAAGTCTTTCTTAATAAAATAACTCTTAAAGTTAAAAAAATAACTCCAAATTGACATCTCTTGGTGTTTTTTTGATAGATGTATTTAAGGTATCTATACTAGTTTTTTGCATGTTTTCATGGATTTTTGAGGGTTCTTTTTTTAAGTAAATTTAAGCAACCCTATACATCCATGAGTCTGAAGGGCTTCTGTTGTATTTTCTTAGAATTTAGCTGCACTTACTAAACTTGTTGTAGTTCTAGACTATCATCTACCAGAAGTGTTCTTTGGGATGTTAGGAGCATAGTTATGAGACTCAAACTCGGCTCGGACTCGGTGAGGGTGACTCTACTCGGTGACTCGGCGACTCGGGACTTGGACTTGGCGCAAACTCGGCAAAATGAAAAAAAGTTGAAAAAACCCTAGAAATTTAGAGATTTTTAAGGATTTAAAACTTGTTTCAAGCACCCTTTATTGAATACAACACAAATAAAAGCAAATTTGATCACATACACAAGTATACAACGATCACATAAGTGTAAAGTACACAAATTGTAGTTGCGCTGCTGAAGGAAATAACATACTTAGATATATAAAATTAGTCAAATGTATACAAAACTCATGGAATATGAAATCCATGACATCAAATGTTCCATACTAATATGAAATATCAAAACAATAGCTATAAGTCTATGACTCTATGACATAGTGGAGCCAGCATCCTTCCTACGAAGGTGTCTAAGGGTCTTGGATGATGTTGCAACTGCAACCATAGTCTCTGCCTGTGTTTGACTCTCTATGCCACTGTCACCAACAACAGCTATGTCTCCTCGTGCTCTAGCCTCCTCCTCAGCCATGGCTACAACCTCAGCCTCTCTCTCTGCCTAGTCCACCCAATCAAGGTCCTCATCACTAAAGACTGCATCTGTAGCCTCAGCGATCCACTCAGACTATGGATCAACCTCCTCTAGACTGATTGGGGTGTCCTCATGGTCAAAAAGCTTCCTATATCTGAGTCGAAGGTTGTAATGAACATATACCAAGTCATTCATCCTCTCCACTGTCAATCTATTGCGCTTCTTGGAGTGTATGTGCTCAAACATACTCCAATTGCGCTCACAACTGTTACAGAATCGATGTTGTTGTATATTAATCAAGAGGAACGAGAGTTCCTTATATAGATTACAAGAGACGATGTTTCTAAAAGAAACAATCGTTAAGTTAGAAAAAGCAACAACGAGATGACCATTACAACACAAATAGAAAGATATTATTCTAATACCCTCCCTTAATGGTCATCATTCTAACTACCCAGAGAGAACAGAGAAGGGTACCCCCTTCTTCTCAGAACGTTGCTGCAACAAAAGACAAGAGTCTGCCACTGACTCTACCACTTGAGATGAGTCTGCCACCAACCCTCCCAGAAACTACAGAACTTCTGGAAATAACAACACCAACAGTCCAACCTGAAGTTGGAAAACTGTCCCTCCCTGTAACCAGAGACATACCGAGAATAGCTGCTACGATTTTGAGGAAAAATCGGCAAACCCTCCAATCTTCTACAGATGAGCATGACGCCCCAGAACAGACTGCAAGAAGCTAGATGTGCAAATGTTTGCCCCAGCTACAACCAAAAAACTGACTGCACCAAACCACGATTTTTGAGGAAAAAATCGCCAAACCCAAGATTACAAATCATCGTTTTTTCGGAAAAAAAGGGTAAAAACCAGAGAGCCCTCCCGAATGACAGAAACCCTAACAAGGGTATACAGGAGAAAAACTCTTAATTTTTTAGGACAAAATTATAAACCCTCCCAGAACCCAGAAGACAGATTTTTTTTTCTTTTATGGGACAAAAAAATATTTAAAAAACCCAGAACATCGATTGTTGGCTTGATACATAGAAGGTATTGAAACCCTAGCCGCCAAAAAACAGAACAAATCTACTGGCACAAAATTTGAGGCATGAAAAATAGACGAAAATGGCATAAACCCTAGGCAGCCATGATAAATCAGAAGAGACCTCCGAAAAACGCAAATAAAGAGGTTCAAAACGCGACCAAGAATCTGAGCAAGAACACCTCTGAGTGCCATGAACACAAGCAGACTAAGAGGATTCAGAAACAAATGCCCAAGAGCAGAAGATTCACACCTTCAGACAAAGCAAAACGCGTGCAGAAGAGAAAGCAGCTTAAATTGCGTTCAAATAAATGTAGAAATCGTGGCCAAAATATTCAACAAATGCGTGCAAAATCAGGTGAAAAACGCGCGCGGGCCTCGTCCCTGAAGGTCGTGCCTATACGCAGAAGAGAAACGCGAAAAAACAAACTATTAAATCGCGTCCACAGAATGCCTTCAGAAAATGCACCAAAAACTGAAAGAAGACGCGGCCAGAAATCCACGAAACAGAGGTCGCGCCAAGTGTAGTGAGGCCAAAAGAACAAAGACGCACGATCACACTGAAAACCCCCGAGAAAAATGCACGAAAATATAGAGGCTGCGAAATTTTTTCAAAAACCCTCGAATTTCTTTCTAGAGCCACAGGAAAAATTCCGATTTTTTTTTTCGAAATTCGTACTCACAAAAAATCTTCAAAAATATTTTTAGGAAGATTTTATCAAATTTTTAATTCAATAGTTGAAAAAATCTTTAAAAAGATTTTTATGAATTAAAAATTTAATTTTGAGCGTACTGGCTCTGATACCATGTTACAGAATCGATGTTGTATATTAATCAAGAGGAACGAGAGTTCCTTATATAGATTACAAGAGACGATGTTTCTAAAAGAAACAATCGTTAAGTTAGAAAAAGCAACGACGAGATGACCATTACAACACAAATAGAAAGATATTATTCTAATAACAACCAGATGAATTGCATGGCTGACTCAATATACGAATGGCAATATTTTGCAAGTTCGATGTATCAGAACCAAACATCTCCCACCATCTATCTGAGATGAGAAAAAGAAACAAAATCAATCTCATTTCAAGTTTCAAGTTCAAGTTCAACATTTAATAATAAATTATAATATAAAAAGATGAAAATTATGCCCTTAAATATATTTAAATGTGACAACTGTTAGTTTTAGGATCAGCTTTAACATAAAGCAAAAAAAACTCAACACATGATCAATAAACACAGCAGTTTACCTTGGGAAAACCCTCTTTCTCAAGGTTGAAAAAAACCCAGCCACAAATATATCACTTATATATTGAATGAAAGAGCAGCAATTTGCTTTTACAACTTGGCCAAACACTAGGCCAATTAGATGTAATGAATATAGCACTTCTCTAGTTGCAAATGAACAATCAATTGTGATTTCTCCTTAATATCAAACACCTTGAAACAATAGATCAATCTGCTGTAGATATGCAAACTCCTCTTGAAGAATATGAATTGAATAATGAATGATGGAATGCATGAACAGCGCCTTGAATAAATACAAGAGAGGCATCACTTCACATTTGGGTCGGCCTCATTCACCAAGCAAGGCATCCTTTAATTTTGGTCGGCCTCAATAAATAAAATAAAATATTAAAAGAGATGACTCTTCACTTGAGTCGGCTTATTGAATTATTTATTTGCTTCGAACTTGAGGGAGAAAGAGAACTCCCGCAGCTATAACATCAACACTCCCTCTTAGCTAGGGAGGTATCTCTCTAGATATCCATGTCATGGAGTCTCTCAACATGACACCCACAATGGCTACACCCAATTGTGAAAAGAGTTCATCATGGAGTCTCTCAACGTGATAACGTCATGGAGTCACTCAACATGACGTCCACCATGGCTACTCCCATGTGTCGAAAGAAACATGTGCACAAGTGCCCATCACGGAGTCTCTCAACGTGATGTCATGGAGTCTCTCAACATGACGTCCACCATGGCTACTCCCATGTGTGAAAAAAAACACAAGTACAAAGGGTTCATCACGGAGTCTCTCAACGTGATGTCGTCATTGAGTCTCTCAACATGACGTCTCATCTTAGTCTCAGAGATGAACAAGGGCTCGCACCTCATATTTTTCCGTCTCAAAGAAATATACACTACAAGGGCTTTCACCTCATATTTCTCCGTCCCAGAGAAATATACACTACAAGGGCTTTCACCTCATATTTCTCCGTCTGAAGTATTCCGAGCCAAATTTTTTCGTTTTTCAAATTACAAATTACAAACCAGTGCACCCGTTAAGGTTAGCAGCTAAACCAAAACGTGCTGAAGCAACTCTAACCAAAATGTACACCAGGATCCCGATGAGGGCAAGGTGTGAGCATTGGTCAGAGGATCTAAATCAAAATGCTTATGCAAGAACTCTAACCAAGAATGGCGCCGATGATGGCGAGCATATGGTCAGAGGGTCTTCTACACTAAGTATTGAAAGGGAACTCGACACCAAGTATGTGCTACCCAATCCAGTATGGAATTGAGGCAACCATATGGCGGAGTATTACAAATAACAATGCTTGAAAGAAATTTCTGAATTGCTGAAGGGACTCAACACCCAGAATGTGCTTTCTAACCCAGAGTGGGAAAGTAGCTACTATAGGGCGGAGATGTAACTATTACAAAACAATTACTGAAGATAAGAATGAGAAATTACAAGTCATGATAAAGCAATATTAAAGAACAACTGGTCAGTACTACTGCCAGCTTACAATAGATATTATTGCCTGCAATATCAAGAGATTAGATGCTTTTCCAAATGGTGCATTCAACGAGATATCTTCTGCAGAGTTTTCAAGAAAACCTCAACACCAATCCAATAAGGAAGATGCAGATTTCTCAAGATTGTTGTGACAGATCTGCATTTTTCAACATATAACCAGCAACATTGAAATTCATGGAATTGCTCATAACTTACTCCCCTCTTACCCAAATGACCTAATCTCAGATGCAAAACACAACTAATATGAAGGCGCCTAAAATGAAAGCAAGAAACCCACTTAAAATGCCCACATTTATTTTTGCACAGATCCCAATGCACAACAGATGGTACGGCTTCAAGAAAAGGGCGATCTGCTGTTAAAAATCACTGTCTTCATTAAAAATTCTGCAAACTTGAGAATAATGACGCCTATCCCTAGCAATGAGAATGGGATAATACCCAGAACAATATTTTGTTGTTTTTTTGACTTATGAATAAAAACATGAATCTGCTGTAGCAAACAATGCAATATCTAGAATTCCACTAATATGCAAAATCAGAAACTACTGAACTACAATGCTGATTACAATGCACAATTCCCAAGAAACTCACAAACTAGACTAAATCACCACTAGTTGCTGTGTTGCAAGCAAGAAGCGATGCCCGAGCTAGGAGGCCTTCATTCCTCGAAGCAATTCTAGAGCCAAACCGGCAGCATAACAATACTGTAGACAAAAGATGCTCAAATGAGAACCCAAGTCTTCCTTTTATAATTTTCCGTTGCCCTTTCTCGAAACCCTAACCTTCTTTTAAGAGTCAAACCCTAATTCTTCAGCAAATGGCGTCCTTTTTCTTCAAGCTGCAATTTTGACTTTTAATTAATAATTTATAACCTTGGAAATGGCGTCCCACTTAAGGCTTTTAAATCATCCTTAATAAATTCAATATTAACTCAATGATGGCGCCACCCTTCAAGTCCACCTTTTAAAATAACATTAAGTTAATAGACTAGGCCAAGGTGATAAAATAACATTAAAATATAATGCTATTAAATAGAATGAGCTTATCTCTCCGAAACTGCATTCCGAAGCTAGAAATTGAATAAGCCAATTGAGTCAACTGAAGAGGAAGGTCAACTGTGCCAAGACCAACAGGTTCACTGCCCGAAATAGAATTTACTAAAAATAGTAAATTCCTGAAGATGCTCAGAATGCTAAGAAGAACATACCACTGCGAAGCTCTCTGAAAACCCAGAAAGAATCCGCCATTGAAACAACCAACCCCGAGCAAGAACATCCTTCAAAATAGGAAACCCTAATTTTACCTTCCGACTAGCCTTCGGGTCATTCGGAAAAGGCCAACGGTCACTGGAAAGATCAGTTTTGAGAAGGGGACATTACAATCGGCCCTTCCCAAAATTGCTTGTCCTCAAGCAATACCACCACAACTCCAGAAATTTTAAAACTAATCCATACGCAAACAAGTATGATCCCTGGTTCCCAAACCCATCACAGGAAGGACCCACCATGCCGATACTGCACCACTCTGATCACATCCGTGAAATCATCATGCCTATGCTGCACTAACCTTCCTTGTAACCCCAAAGTGTTACCATCCATGATACTCAAATCGAAAGATCTTAAAGGAGGGGGATCAAAATCATGCAACATCTCATGTCCACAATGCCCCGAATTAACTGTTACATCCCAAATTGTGACGTTACAATTTACCATCACTAGATAGAGTAAATGTGAATTCTAGAGGTGAATTAATGATGCTTGAACCTTGTTTTCAATATGAATGATGTTTCATTTGATGTTATTCTTGGTGAAATATTGCATAAAGGAGAATAGAAGGTTATTGATTTATGAATAATCTAACTTTTGAAATGTTTTATGTATTCTGCTTTGTTATGAGCATATGACTGCCTGTTGTACCCATACCAAATTTTTTGCTTCATTAAGGCATTTTGCATTTTAAAGTCTAAACCTCGCTAAAATGTTGTAAAATACCGTTTTGGGCAATGTCAAGCATGGAGTTTTTGTCAATATTTGTCAGTCAAAGTCAGTTATATTGGTCAGAACCTGAAGAAGAGACTCAAAATGAAGATTTTCACGATGGAGGAGTATTGCAGACGGCATTTCATATTGCAGACGGTCATTTCAATGATCGAGACAGAGTTTTCAGTGATCAAATCATGGAGATTTTTCAGAGGAAAAGCCTCAAAGTGCAAGTATAGCTCGAGCCAGTTTTTTGGAGGTCAAGATCTTGTCTGAAGTGCTCAAGCATCCAGTCAATCTCTTCAGAATCAGCCTGGCTATCCGTCGAGCTATCCAGCGAGGCATTCCGAGACTCACAGCTCCAGTTATTCACGACAGAAGTAAAATCCCTAAATTTTAGGAGATGGAAATTTTGTTCTTTTCAGGCAAAAGCGCGCCTCTAGCCTGAGGGCGCCCATTTCAAGGCAGGGGTAAATCTCGTCAGTTTCGATGCCGAAGACAGTCAATTCATTCACAAATTTGGGTCCGCTTTATCCAACGAGATATCAAGCGCAATTACATCCGACTCTCAGAGGTTCAGCGTACGGCCCAAAGATCAGCTTAAAAAGGAGTTTTCATGTTTTTGAGCTTCTCCGTTTATGCCCAGTGCAAGTACAAGCCAGGGGCGCTGGCCTAAAGGACCCCTCAGATGCCAGAATTTGCAGACAGAGTCTTCACGACATCAGTAGTATACTTGCCCAGCTCCGCGATGCACCATTCAGCTTGTCGATCCGACGTTCCTGGTGGTCGTGGCAGAGATTCTAAGCACGAATTTTACGCGCGACTCACAACAAATGATTTTCAAAGTATTTTCATGGTCTTAAGGCGCTTCTAGCCTTCGCCGACCGATGAGCCTGCTCGTCAAGTCTTCACGACTATTGAGTGTAATCAATTTATCTTTCCAACGAGCATAGCCGTCAGCCTTCAGCATTTGGCAGTCGCTCGTGCGTGCGAGGTCTTTGGTGTCATATTACAAAGTAAAGATGTCCGAAAACGTCCAGAAAATGGCCAAGTCTGGGAGCGGTAAACATATTAAAAATACGCACTGGAGAATTTGAGGTCTTAGAAGCAGTTTTCTTGCCTCGACACCTCCAGTGACTTCTCTTAAGGTCTCTCCTGGCTGTCCGTTAAAACAGATAACGCTTGAATTGGGTCATCCCAGCTCCAGATATTAGCTGTCAAAGTAGGGTATTTTGACGACGTTTGATTTTCGTTGAAATGTCCAAAGTGTAACCTTAAGCCAGGGGCGCTTTTCTTTTTGAGGCCCTTTAACACGCTCTTTTAGTCAAGCTGCGGCATACTGGCTGGATGCATTATCTCCAAATATGCTGAGCTATCTTCAGACGTTAGGGTTCTACCGCTCACCGGGCCGCCGCTGAAGTGTCGATGGCGCTTTAGGGAAATGGCTAAGTCCGAACCCGTAGCAATTTAATCAAGTGCTTCTACTTTTCAAGGGGTTAAATGATGGATTTTGCAGCTTGTGTCTCCCAGCCAGACATTTCTTCCTTGTTCAGTAGGCTTTCCGCTGATTATCTCAGATCAGTCTCAGCATCACCCAGTCATCCGGAAACCAGTGTCGAAGTTGGCCAGTCGCGACAGTGCTGTCAGCTATAAAATAGGGATTTAATTAAAAATGAAGTATCTTGAGCAAATGGACGCCTATATGCTCAAGTGATGACTTTTCGAAGTCGTGGAAGCATGACGATGAATCTCAGAGCTTCAACCGTTTGTCAACTGAAGTTCAGAATATGTCTATTTTTAGATGGTGTTTCTATTTTTGGCGCCATTACATGATAATAATTATTTTATTATTATTTTCAAATTTGAACTTCAGACAGTGGCAGTCGAACTGAAAGGCAACCAATCAGAGGCTTTCTATTCTGGTTAGGGTTTATGAATTCTTGCAGTTGCCAAGTGGGGCGAATTTATTCTTATTTATATGTGGCGCCATCTTCATTGTTCTTCACAAAGCATTCAAAGAAATTCGATTTTCTCAAGAGCACAATTAATCTTGAATGAATTCGTATTTTTCTAAGGCAAATTCATCTTCAAAGGAAAAATCGAATTTTATTAATTGTTCAAAGAAAATTCAAAGTAAATTCGTATTTCTTCAGAAGAGCTAAGTGGCGCACATCTTCAAGGCAATTCGCAAATCTTCAAAGGCATATTCAATATTTTAAAACAATTCGCAATTCTTCAGAGGTTTCAAAGGCGAATTAAGATTCAAAGGCGTATTTATCATCTCAAAGGCGAAACCTCAAATTCATCCAAATTCGTATTTTCTTCAAGGAAAATCGAATTTCATTTATTAAAAAGGCGCAAATTTCAAGAGGAGCAATTCGTGGTTTTTCCAAACAAGGCGAATTTTTCCAGTTCAGAGGCAGAATCTTCATCAATTCTCAGAGGCGATTTCATTTACCAGTCTTTTTGCAGATTCAAGTTCACAAATATCAGTTACTTCAAGAAATCTTGGGCGATTTTCACAGAAGAAGACACCAAAAAACGTCTTTTGCATCCTTTAAATCTCAGATTTCTCACAAAATACAAAGTGCATGTTCCTGAAATTGGCGAATTTGGCAAGTCTCAGTATCTGGATCGTTTCCATATAATTTCCTCGAGTTAAATTTGTGCGCTTGATTTTTCACGAATTTTTAGCTTCAGAACACTCGTTCTCGAATTGCTAATTTTCTCAAGTGAAAATCTTTGTACAATCAAGTAGAAGTTGAATTTTCGCAAATCTGACCTTCTCGGGTTGTCTTAGAATTCTTTTCTCGACAAACCCATATCTCGGATTTTTCGCTGAAAATAATTCTTCGAAAGGCTATTTTAACTCTCGCAGGCTATTTTTAGATT
>VDFB02191502.1:0-11219 GCA_007258455.2 Sequoia sempervirens
GAAGAGATTTGGTTTTAGTGAATATTGGTGCAGATGGATTTTGAGCTGCATCTCTACTCCTTATGTTGTTCTGGTTGATGGAGTCCCCACTAATTTCTTCGATGTCAAAAGAGGCCTCCGTCAAGGTGACCCATTGCCCCCTTTTTTGTTCCTCTTGGTGACTGAGTTGCTTGGAAAAAAATTGAAGAAGGAGAAGCAATCTAGCAACTTGGAAGGTCTCCAAGTCTCTGACGGGGCAGGAGATATCACCCACTTACAATTTGTGGATGACACTCTCATATTCGATAGTGCAAAGGCTAAAAGAGCATGTGCTCTTAATATGAGGTCGTCAATCAAAGAGTTAATATATCCAAATCAAAAATCTTCTTTTTAAAGGAAGGTTCCCTTGATTGGAAAATAATATAGAGTTCCTTTGGGTATAAGGTCAATGCTCTACCAAGAAAGTATTTGGACATGCCTTTGATTGGAAAGCGTCCATCTGAGAGAGAATGGAACAATGTCACTGATCAATTTCATTCAATGTTAGCCTCTTGGAAAGGCAAGTGGCTAACATTGGCTAGAAGGATCACTCTCATTAAATCCTCCTTAATGGCTATCCATGTTTTCACCATGTCTGCCTTTCAAATTCCAAACAAGGTTGCTAAGCACTTGGAAGAGGTCAAGAGATGCTTCCTATGGAGAGGAAGTGAGGATCAATTCAAATACAACTTGGTCAAATGGGATGACATATGCAGACCAATTAAGCATGGTGCGCTTAGCATTAGAAAATGCAAAGACATGAAACTGTCTCTTGGGACCAAGCTGGTATGGAGAATATACAAGGAGAAAGAGAGGCTTTGGAATCGCATCTTACAAGCTAAGTATCTCAACAACAATGCGAAAAACCTCTTCACCTACGATCTTCCAAAGGGATCTTGCATTTGGAACTTTCTCAAGACTTGCAGCATGTACTTAAAATCTGATTTGGTTTGGAAGCTTGGTAAAGGTAACAAGATCAATTTTGGCAGGACAAATGGATTGAAGATAGGGCATTATGTGACAATGTGTCCTACATTCCCTTGATGATGCATTTTGAGGATGTTGTGGGGGATAGAGTTGTCGACTACATTGATGGTTCTCCCCCTCAAAGATAGTGGAAGTTGCTACAAGCTCATGTGGATGATTTGAGTGTGCATTGTAAGGAGCTTCAAGACAAACTCAATTGGCGGCCATTGATTGGGGCTGCCAAAACAGATGAAATTCAGTGGAAGGGCCATGGTAGCAAAGACGTCACTATCATAAATGCTTATCAATCCTACTTTGCAAAGCCCCCAACTCTAGGGGAAAACAAAATATGGTGCAAATACAATATCCCTAAGATGAAGGCCTTTCTCGGGCTTGCTTGAAAGGGCTGAGCTCTCACTCAAAACATGTTGTAGATGTATGGCAAGTCGGGCCCCTCAAGATGTGTTATGTGCAAGCAATAGGAAGATAGCAGTAATCACCTTTTTGTGCAATGTTCGGTTGCTTGGAAGATTTGGAGTAGATTTTTGGATCAATGGGGAGCAGCCTGGGTGCTACCTAAGGATTTGGTTGGTCTCCTCACTTCCTGGAAGATAAAGATATCGAGCCCGAGACTCGCCACAATTTGGGAGGTGGCTCCCTCGGTCATTATTTAGGCTCTATGGAATGAAAGAAACCAATGCCATTTTAGGAGTGAAGAAATGTCCTCGAGTATATATGGGATGGTATAGAATATTGTGAATCCTGGTTTTACCTATTCTAATGATGCAAAACAACTAAAATAATGTAAAACACAAAGAACACTTCAAATATTAGCCTAAGGAATTGTTAACACAAAGAGATAAGATGAAAGAAGATTGCAAATGATTATACCTTCTCTTTGCAGCTGAAATTCCTTGGTTGGCCCTTGATTTTGAGTACTTGTGTGCTCCTTGGATGGCTATTGATATGACTAAATGCAAGATTGACTATATGATGGGATGCAAATGCAAATGGCTAAAATGGCTTGGCTAAGTAAGAGGAAATGCTTGTGAGTTGAGTGTTCAAAATGACAACATGTAGGTGCAAAATGACTAAGTGTTTTTAAAATTCCTTAGAGGAGGGGGTATTTATAGAGGAATTTGAATTCTCTAGAGAATTCAATGGTTGAGATTTATCCAACAAGGCTAAGATGAAGGGCTATGGTGAGTTGAGGACTCACAAGCCCTCACATCTTGACATGTGGAATGTGAAATGGCTAAGGGTGTGATGATGTGTAAGTGAGGTGGAAGGAGGGTACATGATGTGGAGGAAGGACAAGTACCTTGGGGAGTGAAAAGATTTCCTCAAAAAGGAACTTCTTGTCCCCAAGTGAGGAATGAAAGTGACATTTGAGGAATTTAGAATTCCTCAAAAATCTCCATGGGAAGTGAAAAGTGGTTGGAGAAATAAATGTGAATTAAAAATTCACATACTTGGTCACATGTGGATGAGGTGACAAGTCTAATGTTCTAGAAGTCTTGGAAGGATAAAATGTGAATTAAAAATTTCCATGGGGAGGAGAGACCTAGGATGAATAAATGTGAATTAAAAATTCACATGGGAAAGAGGGTCAATGCCAAGAAAGCAATGGAAAGGTTGACTAAAAAGGGATGCTAAATGTGGCTAATGACCTTGATTAAGGTTGTGCAAACACATAATTAGGATAATTAATGGAAGATTAGAAGCAAGTGGCAAATGTAGGAGGATGTGACATTAATCCTGATTAAGAGGATGAACATCCTAATCATGAATTAATTAAATTAATCCAAATTAGAGAGGATTATGGAGGATGACAAGGAGAGAAAAAAATAATTTTAAATTGATTTTATTCAAAAGGGTTAAAATGACTAAATAAATAAATTGATGTATTTATTTAATTTAGAGAGGAAAAAGGGGTAAGCTAAAGCATTTAATTGTTAAATTAAATACTTTAAGGACTTTGGACAAAAGTGTAATATTAATTAAATAAATTAATATTGACATAATGGACGAATAAAGAGATGAATTTAATCATATAGAGCGATCAAATTTATATTTCTATAGAATGTACCATAAGGGAGATTGGGGAGGAAAATAAAAATCATGATTGGATGCTTAGAGATGATGAGAGGGGGGCATCTAATTGCTGGCCATTTTACTAATGGATTTTGTAAGCACATATAGCGAAGCCTGAAGGAAGCCTGATATGTAGGTGGGTGGCTCCAGAAAGAGGCTAGGTCAAGTGCAACATTGACAATGTGGCAAAGGGGAACCCTAATAGTGCTGGGGACGGAGGTGTTTTTAGGGACCATCGTGGTTGTCCCCTGTTGATTTTCTCCATTGATTGTTATGTTGAATCCAATAATCTGGCTAAGGCTTGGGATACTCTATGGGGAATTATGATAGCAAAGGATAAAGGTTGGAGAAGGTTGTGGATAGAAGGTGATTCTAAACTAGTAGTTGAATCTCTAAGTGGAGGTCCCTTACATAATTGGAGATTATCAGTGGTAGTAGAAGTAGCAAGATATGTGTTGAGTGAATTTGAGGAGATAAAGACCTCTAACACTAGCAGGAAAGACAATAGAGTGGCAAATTGAGCTACTAATGAAGGCATCGGGTTGGATTGCAAATTAGGAATCACTTCAAAACTTGGGATTGCTTCCTCCTTATGGAAGTTCAAAGCATAATCAATGAGTGGCCAATGTAACAACCTTTGCATTGGTGTTGGCATCTGAGGTTGTAATTCTTTTGCTCATGGGCCTTTCCCATGTTTTTTCTGGGTTCTTGGACCTCTCAAAACTAGGTTTTACTTATCAAAAAAATATATTGAAAAATGCTATTTCTGTTATTAATTGAATAAAATGACATTATTTAATTAATTCATGTTTCTATCATTTCGAACAATTAAATAAATTACATTTATTTAATGAAATCCTAATCTCACTTTATTCATCATGATTAGTTAAATAACACTAATTATTTAATTACATCGCTAAAACACTTTATTCTCCTAAGTTAATTGAAATATTAAATCATAATAATTTAATTATGACACTTTCCCTCCAAAATTTGAATAATTAAATAAAAATATTCAAATTATCATCAAAAGTAAAATCAAACTAATGCAAATTTGTTTGCAAAAGTCAAACTTGATTTGCATGTTCAACTCCAAAATGAATGATTAATTAAATCAATTAATTAATCATTCTCAACCACTTTTTTGATTGATTAAATTACAATCCCTGACTAATCAATCTATTCCTCAATCCCACTGATCATTCAATCTATTTCTTGAATTACACAAATTGTGTAATCTATTTTGCGCAGATTATTCATGTCTAAATCCTCTCAACACCTCTCAACCATCAATCTGATTCAACATTGTTTAATCCTGATCATCCATTTCGAATCACATTTTCTATATAAAAAACCTCTTTCCTCACAAAAAAGGATCGAAGAGTCAACATCATTTGCACAATGAAGTACTACCAACATTCACAACCAACATACCTTCCATCAACCATTCACGCATCAAGATTTTTGCACACAAACTATGGAGGCTTCACAATGATACGAACAATCCAACATCAAGTGAACACACTCCAATATGAGATGGTAACACTATTCTTTTTCATGAATTCATGTATGCCTTCATATTTTGATCTTGTTTCTTGAATTCGGTAATAGATTAGTTTCATTTCATAAGTTGAGGAATAGATCTTAGATTTATGTTCTTAATCATATATTAGATTTGTATTTCAAGTATGTTTATGTTGTTTAGCATCTACGATTTTCCCCTCACGCATTCCTAAATTTTAGGATTTTTGCTTCTTCAAATCAATTTGAGCTATTGATTAAATTAGTCAATCCATGTCAACTTTCAATCTCATCCATGGATTGGATTCTTCATCCATGCCAACTCCTCTCCTTGATTTTCATCCATTGATTAATCAAATCAGTCTTGGTCATTGATCAGTTATTTTTCCTATAAATAGCCTCCATTTCTATGAGAAACGGATCCACATTCATTTACAGCATCAGAATTATATCCATTTTTAGATAATTCTTCATGAGCATTTTTATCATTTAGCATCCATTTTAGATAATCTTGTATCTATTTTAGCTAATCTTTCATCCATTTTCTATCAATTGCATCCATTTTCAAGCTTGTTTCAACCAAGGAATTGGGAATGGGCTAACATTCCACATAAATTCAACACCAATGCCCCAAAAACATAAGGTTTGATGCATTTAGTTAGGTTTCCTTTAATCATTTTAGTTTTAATGGCTTCTTAGTTTAATGTTTTAAAGAATTTCATTGGGAGCATGGATTAATTAGTTAGATCTTGGTTTAATTCTTTCAATTTAATCATGTTTAGCTTAGTTTATGATCATTCTCACAATATCTAACCTTGTTCAATTTAGAAAAATAATAGGGACATTAGATTGTGCATGGACTTCAGAAATCTAAATATCAAGTACCTCAAGGACAATTACCATTTCCTAGCATGCATCACTTGTTGTAGCATGTGATAGAGTCAAAGTTTATGTCTATGATAGATAGTTTCTCAGGTTATAATTATGTCATGGTTGATGAGTCTGAGTAGCACAAGACATCTTTAACTACACCACGGGGAAATTTTGTATATGTTTGAATACCATTCAAACTTAAGGATTCATGGACCACATTTCAGAGAGCTATGGATGTAGCTTTTGTAGGACTTATAAATGAGATGATGGTTGTCTACCAATATGACCTGACTACTTACTCCAAGGATTGAAATTATTATTACAAACACTTAGATTTATTCTTCTAAAGATGCTTACACTATGGGATATCTTTGTGAAACCTAGGAAATAGGGTTCCAGCTTCTAGAAGATGGAACAAATGATAAGGGCCTCCTATTTCACTTAGTTTCACTCAAGAAAACCCTAGACATCTCAATACAAGGATGGAATAAGAGAAAGAGATCTACTCAATATTTTCCTAGGGCGCGATTAAAGACTAAAAGGGGTTTCATCACCAAGTTAGGGCTTGGAAAGACAAGAAATATAAATAATATGCAAAACTTAAACAAATGATCTAAAAATGAACTCAAACTAGAACAATAAACTGAGAAAGTACAAAGGTGCACCTAGAAATTGAAGAAGTTTGAATGAAGGTATAAAATCTTGGAAATACTTATTTTAGATGTACACTAGTAATCATACACCAGTAGGGGCAATTTAGTCCCAGTTTTGGGTTTTGGGTTGAATCTGGAATCTAGAACTACTGAACCAAGATCTACAGAAAATGCCTGAAAAATAGGTATACTGGGACTCATACACCACAAGTGGAAATTTAGTCCCAGTATCAAGGTTACTCCAAAACTCTGATATCCTCTGATGAATTCATGTAGCTTCCTTCCTACCGAATCTCTGGTTTTGAAACATTGAATTTTGTTTTGTAAGTGATTTTCTGTGATCTTGCAAGTAAGGTGAAAACTTTAACAACTTGATAAATTTTCTCCAATCTCGCTCTTCAAGGGATATTCAACATAGATCTAAAAATCACACATCAAAGAGAGGGAAAAAAAAAAAATTGTTAGTGGATATTGGTTTGCCTTGGTAAACCTTGTTTTGGTAATCAAACCTTGAAATGAAATCAAATGAAATGGAGGAATTATGAATGAACAAATATGTAATGTTACAACTCACCAAACCCTTGAATAAGATGCTATAATCTTGTAAGTAATGGATAGCATGAATGTGGATCTTGACTCTTGCTTTGTATGATAGGGATCTTGTCTTGAATTCTTGCTTCAATCATAAAACCCTACATCACAAATGTTAGCTCAAAAACAAAAAAGATGCATGATGACTTTGACATGATGCTTGATACTTGAATAATGCTCCAAAATGCTTGATAATCACTCCTGAAGGCTCTTGAATACTCTTGAATTTCTATAATGTTGAAATGCTTAGATCACATGTGCTCATTAAAGTTGCTAGGAGAAAATATGTGAATTAACCTTACATTTATACTTCTTTATGCCAAATTTCCCAAAATTACAACACTACAAGCTAACATAAGATCTAAGAGAATAAAATCCCACCAATAATTTGAATTTAATTTAGTTCTAAGCTAATCAAGACTCATACGCCAGTTGGGGCGTATGAGTCCCATTAGGCTAAGCTTAGGACATATTTTTTAAGAAAGGCTTAGTTTAATGTGAAATCCAGATTGGGGCCCTGAAACTTAGGTGGGACCCATATGCCTAAGGTGGTGTATGAGTCCCAGATCACTAAATCTAGGCCATACAATCCAAAAAAATTAATTTATTATTTTTTACTTGATATATTTCAAGATTATCCTCAGAAAGATGCATTAATTAAGGCTTGTGGATGTAAAATAAGGCCAATTAAAGCATAAAGAATCCCAATTAATTAATAAAACCCTTGATTAGTGTGAAAGTGTGAAACACTTTACAACACCTAAATATGGCACAACTAAGTTTTATTTAGTTTAAAAGGGACCAAACAAGTGTGAAAATGTAAAGGGATACATTTTTTTCCTACACTACATTGCTTACTTTAGTGAGAGGAGGAAGCGGCTCCAAACTCACAGCAGTGTAGATGAAAATATGCATCAAGGGGGTCCAAATATTCGATTCTAGTAAGATAGGATGAAAACAACGAGGGTTACCAAGCCCCGGGATCAAGATCTATGGAGAAAACCAACATAGGCACAAAGAACACACACATGAAAATAATGTAAAGAGTAGAAAAAAGCCACAAACATACACTGCCAAAGACAAAAGGAAAAACAAAAAATGGGGGTGGATCAAGCTTCAACCATTTGTCCCATATGTTGTGGATTGGATCTAGGTTGTTTGTCCAAAAATCCATGCTCACTTTGAGGAAACAAAACTTTAGGTTGTCTTTTGGGTGAGTATCCAAAAGGGTGAGACACATATGCACATGGTCAATATGCGCTCACAAGAAAGTGGCTATGAGAAATTCACGCCTATGTTCAGCTCCCATACGTACAACCATACCAAAGCTATGCCTCCCGATAACTTTGATAAGGTGTCGCATAATAATGAACTTCAAGCTTCATGAGGCAAGCAAAGTTTTGTATGCTTAAAACTCATGAACAAAAAAGATGGCTCCACAAGCAAGAAAATTGTGTTATGAAAGGTGGCCATATAACCAAAAATGCAAAAGAGTGTAAGGTATGTTAAAAGGATTATTACTTAGTTCATGTAAGTTCTTTAACTTAGGGAAAATTGTGCCTAATTTCTCCAAGAGAGGACCAATCAAATAATAGAATATTCACAACTTAGGGGATGTTGTGTGTCACATCAAGCCACTAAGAGGAATATAATATGCTAAGATAGATCACACTCTTGAAGGACATCACACCCAAGGTCACCACGAAGTGAAAGACACATTGCATGAAGTAAGAAGACTACACAATGAAACATGAGTTGCAAAATAATAATGCCAATGTATGCCCCCACTTTAAAGAAATTGCTAAACATCATGTTGTGAGAAATTAATTTAAAGTAGCAAATGATCAATGCTAACAATAAAGAGGACATGAGAGATTATTTGGAAATCCCTATGCCAATTCATATGTTTCCAAATAAAGCTACGTCATGAAAGGAGTTGCCCCAAATGAAATCCCAAAAATCACATAAAAGGGGATCCGCAGAGATTGAGGGTTAAATTTCTTTTCTACAATAGTTTTTAGAGAGCTCAAAATATGCCATTCCCCAAATATCATGAAATAAGAAGAATGACACAAAGAGTGAAAAAAAGAAAATATTTTTGGTAAAAACATGGAAGAGAGACATGAATGTCGACATCTTCGTCATCCCCAAAAGGAAAACCTAGAATAAATGAAAAGGATAAAAAGTCTTTTGAGGTCCAACATGGACGAGACATGAATTGCTCGACACCTGCATCATCCCCAAAGGAAAATACGAAACCAGAAAAAAAGATAAAGAAAATGTTTTGGGTCCAGCTTATAGAAAGAGATGTGAGAATGTCTACGACACCTTAGTCATCCCCAAAAAGAAAAACATGAGATAAATAAAATATTTGACATAGAGAGAATGTGTAGATACAAATAGAAGAATGTCACAAAGAGAGAGATCAACAAAACAATAGGGGGGGTCACATTATGCACATGCAATCGCATAAAGAAACATGAAAAAGAAATTATGCAAAATACTAGCAAGGAACATGTGATTCAACCTATTAGCAGGTCGTCTACATCTGAATCGTGTTCATTGTATAAAGAAGGCAAAAAACTAGCCAAAGGGACAATGACCAATGCTCTACTAGGACAAGGCTATCTAATTCTTGCCCCCACTATGTGCAAGACAAGAATGAGCCAAGGTAGGTGATGAGAAAGATCTCCTTGCATTTTGAAATGATCTACAATGAATGTATTGCATGCAATAGTGAGATTGTTATGAATCTATAACTATTACATGGCAAGGAGTGGAAGGACATGCTTTAAGGGATTATTTCTATGATATCAAAAAATTTAAATATTTTTTAAGCACGAAACTCATTAGTACTATGTCCAATAACTCTATGATATCAACAATGTGATGTGTTTGTATTCATAGTATTTTGTTTTCAAGCTTCTCATATGGGTGGTAATGTAATCATTCCTTTGTGTATAAGTATCTATAAATTCCTTTCAGTTGTAGATGGTGGATAAGGGAATTGTACTTTCTTTAGTTTGTAAGGCCTTTGTTGTTTGCTAGATTCACCAATTTCTCATGTTATATGTTGAGGAGGAGGATCTAAGACAATCCTAGCATCCTTATCATCATTATGAGGCATTGATTGTTCTTTATGAAGAAGGGTACTTATGTCAGGAGGGGGATCTTGATATCATAACCCTTTGGTATCTTCAATTGGTATTTTCTCTAAGAGTTGACGAATTTCATGTTTGATTTTTGTATCACATCCTTGTTTACTTAAGATCGTGAATCCTTTTCCACATGTCTCTTCTAGGTTGATTAATGTGTTTGTTACTTTGTTAACATAGGATGGTTGAATGTTTGCTTGACTAGAGGAACTAGGTTCACCTATTGTAGGGAGCTTAGGCTTAGTTTGTGTTTCAGTTTCACAACCAAACATCTCAAGTGGTGGGATGATGGGAGGTGTTGGTTGTTTCATTGAAGGGTAAAAGGATGCATTAGTCTCAAAGTTGTTAAGGAAGTCATTTATGAAGTTTTTCATGATGTCATCATCTTCTCCAATGATGTCAACATCATGAGGAGGACATGCATTAGGAGTTGAGTGAGCATGAGTAAGTTCAATTTCATTAGGATCATTTCCAAAAGCACAACTTGAGACATTCAATAAGGATTTTAAGGACATCTAAAGCTTACCAAAGCACATATCCATGATGCAATTTAATACAATAACCTAGAATTAAATGTGTAAATGCAAATTTGAAATTATGCAATTGAAAAAATGAGCCATGTCAAGCTAAATTCAATGAATTGAATGAAATAGAATTTCTGCAAACTAAATTAGAATTGTAATAAAAACCAACAAAAACATAGAAATAAAGTTTTTAATGCTATAAAATGTAGTTTAAGATCTGAAATAGGAATAAATTTCCCAAAGGGGTGTATGAGTCCCAATCAAGGTTTTTTAGGGCTTCAAACAATGAATAAAATTCACCACAAAATACCCACAAATCAGGCAGAACAACCTATACTAGGACTAAATCGCCTAGAGGGGCATGTGAGTCCTAGATTAGGGTTTTTGCGCAAATTTCAAAAAATTCTAAGTGAATGTTAGGTTTTTTGTTTTGAATGATGTCTATGCTAAGTACAATTATTGTTTTCAAATGATATTTAATGATGCAAGATGTGAAAATGCAACCTATATAATCACTTTCACTAATGCAAGATTTTGAAACCCTAGATGCAAAATAACTAATGCAAAACCTAATGCAAAGTTAATGAAAGCTAGATCTAGGACTATGATGCACTCCAAATCAGAAAATGAAATGTTCTAAAGGGAATGTTCACCAAAATGAAACCTAGGAAATAGGGTTCCACCTTTTAGGAAATGGAACAAAGGATAAGGGCCTCCTATTTCACTTAGTTTCACTCAAGGAAACCCTAGAGATCTCAATCCAATGATGGAATAAGGAAAAGAGATCTACTCAAGGGTGTCCTAGGGTGTGATTAAAGACTAAA
>VDFB02191503.1:0-14245 GCA_007258455.2 Sequoia sempervirens
CATCACGAAAAAGGGAAAAATCAACGAAAAAAAATAATCCAATTTTGTAGAACCCAAAATCTGGAAGCTTCTAAGCTTGTTAAAAAGGGGTTCAGATGGGTGTTACAGTATAATAAAAAATGCGATTATTCACAAGTTTGTAATAGGTTTTTACACTAGATAATAAAAGTATTGGATGGCTACGGTTTGGTGGATGTAGCCCAAATTGGGTGAACCACATTAAATTCTCTGTGTTATAATTTTGTGTGTTTTAGTTTCTCTGTTTATTAATTAAATCTGCATTTAATTGTTAGATATCTTCCTTTTCTAACCCTAACAATAACATCATCCACCTCCCTCTTCCATACTTGCAGTGGCTTCACTTCATCATTGGTGAGCTGAATTTTTGGCAACAGTGATAAATTTTCCAGATCATAATGGCCCTTTAGTTCTCTTATTGTCTGCTCCAGTGGGGAAATATATCCTTGGAACTTTCACTCACTAATTTCACAGACAAATGTACATGTTGGAATCACCTTAGGGTATATACCCTCATGTTGGTTGGTTCCAACTGCTATAAACTTCAATCTTTCATTCCTTAGGATCCACTTATTCAGGATTGGGATAGCCAACTCCTTATCCCTTTGAGATAATCCTATTGCTCGCATCATTAGGGAGTAATTGTCATGAACACCATTCATTTTGGCCTGGATCTTCTTATTTAGATGTTTCAAGACAATATGAACAATCTTTGAGATGTTTGCATACATGGTGTCTTGGGCCTATCCCAACAACTTCTTATATGTTTCAACTTGTGAAAGAAGTTGTTCCCCTATAGGTTCACTAGATGAACTATGACCTGATTTGATTGGTTCCTCTATTGAGAGTGGATCTTGTCCCAAATTATATGGCACTATTGCTAAGGTTTGATCTTGAGGGGGAGGTTGGGAGGATGCAATTGGAGAAGATGGAGGCGGATGACTTGAGCTAGCTTGGCCTTGATCTCTCTACATTTCTTCCCTCTATTTATAAAATGCTAACTCAGTCTCCAGTACAGCTACCTTATGTTGACTATTATCATATTCATTGAGGAGCTCATGGTACTTGTTCTTGAAATCATCCCTTTCAAGGGTGAGGTTTTCCATAGTTGATTTAGTAAATCTAGCAACATTAACAACCATGTCATCTACCTCCAAGGCTAGGGTATCAACAACTCTCTTCACAAGTAACTACCCATTGAAATTTGATGGCTCAGCTAGTACTAGTTTCCTAGATCCCATGGATAATGACCAAATTGCTAACTATGCATCGCAATCTTCACTAAATGCAGATCCTCGAAGTGCCATATCTATTTCCTCCTTTGTTTGCACTAGGGGCCTTTCAGCCCTCCTTATGGTATCTTGAACTATAGCATGATCAGCAATGTCCCACTCTAGTAGCAGCAATACACCACATTTCTTCACAAGTTCTCTGCCATCTTTGGCAATTATCTTTTAGAATTCATCCCTCATTAACACTCCTTACATTAGCCTGAATGACACTCTCAGGAAACTCCGAATGTAAACTCTTCTCAGTGGCTACCTTCTCTGCATATTTTGTAGCTTTGACCCTCCACAAGAAATCTCTAAATGCAAGTGTTTCAACAAAGAAGTTGTATTTCATAAACTCCTTACAAGCCTCTACCCTCAAGTCATTTGCACTGTTTAAACCACTGATGTCAAGTTTTCCCAACCTGAGGCTGCTTTCTCTTGAACTTGAGGCAACTGCCCCTATAGGGGATGGCATTCCTTGTTGCATATCCCCAGGAGTGATAAATATATCATCTTCATCTGTATCAGAATATTCAACCACTCCTCTTGCTTTGATCCTTTGCTTCTTAAGGGGTGGCTACTCCATTGGAGCAAGACTTCCTGGAGGTGAATCAATATCAATTATGGGTGGGGGAACCTGCCTTGGAGGTGATGGCACTGACCTTTTAGGAGAAACTACCCTAGATCCCTTAGAAGTGATAGGGTTCAAAAAAGTTTGTTCTTCATCTACCGCTTTCTTACTCCTGGAATAGATTCTTATTTTCTTGGGTGGTTGATAAGTGGGCCTTTCCTCCAATGCTACAATAGCATCTTCTTCAACCACTCTTCCTTTTCCTTTATCTGTAACCTCTCGTTGTTCCCTTAACACACCAACTATACTGTCAAAATTATCCATAACATACATGACCTGGCTGAATTCATCAGGTATATTTGGCAGAGGATTATAATTGGGATCCCTTTTCCATTTTTCCTCCACCATCTTCCTATAAGCAAGATACTTAGCTTTCCTTTCATCATGCTCTAGAAAACTAGAAATATTCTTGATTGTACATCTTCAGGATAATAGAAGATGTGCACAAAAGTACCAAGCCTTTTATCTGCTTTTAATTTAGTAATAAAGCCCCCAGGGTCATGATTCCTCAGGCGTATAGTCTCCAACTTGTAAGGTGCCAACAGATGCACTGATTCCATCCATGCCCCTTTCACCATAACATAATCAACAAATGTTGTCCACTCTGGAAAGAATGAGCCTTTCTTTGTTGTATCAGGTAGATGTGCGACCTGAGAAGCTCCCAATTGTCTCATGATTTCAAGAAACCTTATCCTTAGTGGAACCTCTCTTGACAAAACATATGGATCCAAACCATTTCCATATAATATGAAGATTGTTTTATCAGGATATAAAATCAAGTCTCCCCAATTGTGACTCAAATTCAGGTCAGGCCTTATCTCCATAGGTCTCAAGAATTCATGAATTTCCTTAGGAATTATTTGTGATTCATAGATCAAAGATCTCATTATTCCTCAATGCAAAAGCATTCTGAAACATCACATAATTATATTTCTGGTCATCCTTGTCCAGAATCTGGTTCCAACATTGAACAGGAAAATCAACACCTTCGGCTTTTCTTTTCAAAGTTATGTCTTTCTCAAAAACCTTTTTCCCTTTATGCAAGAACATATGCATTAATAATGAATACCACATAATTTCACCAATTATTTCCCTTCCTTCAAAACAACCAAACCTTTATGGATATGTTATGCCAAATATGTGGCATAATCATAAACTATATTGTAAGTTGGGTGTTGCAGATGTGTTGCCATATAACTATATTCCCTCTGCAATGTGTTAGGTGGAGAAAAACTGATGATTTGGTACAAAGAATATACAATCTTCCTAAAGTAGCTAGAAAAATAGTTCATTGGGAAGGGCTCAAGCACCTTCTCACCAATTTTGACTTGTTTTCTACACTTCCCGGTACCAGTGGTAGTAGTATGCAAGGGCAACAACTTTTTTCTGATTAATACCTTGGTGTTGTCATGTTCCTTCCTGATATCATCCATATTCAGAGGAATCAAATCCTGACTCCACTCATGCAAATCAAAAACATCTTTAATTTCTTACCTGGTTATTTTTACCATATCCTTCCCATCAAATATCTTGATGAGCCTAGAGATGAGATGATACCTTAAGGAAATATCCTTCAGTAGATCAACATCCATATACACATTGGGAACCACTAGATTTCCCATGTCTAATCTAGGGTTACAAAGAGGAACTCCAAGGTTTTTGTTCCCAAACCAGTGCTGAAAGAGCTACCATCCAGTGTAAGGCAACTCAATGTCCTTAATGAAGCAATTTTTATCCATCACTCCTTCTTTGACTATAGGGCCATAGAACAAGACTTTCCCTTTGGGTTTCTTATTTGTGGAAGACGTTAACAAGTCAATTACATTATGGGAGAGTGATCTAGTCTAAGTGGTAGGGGAAGCAATTTTTACTTTGGGAGCCATGGCTATTGAAATGAATTCTAGGTAGACCAGGGCTTCAACGAGAAAAACTCCAACTACCAACCTCCTAATTCAAACCTAGGGCTCAATCTGAATGTGAATTTCGAAAGGTTTCACAAGGCTATGACCTTTTAAAGACAAAATTAACCCTAACTCTGAGCAATTAAAGTAGAGCAATAAAACACATTCACTAAAAGCAAATTGAAAGCCAACCCTAATTCAAAAAACTAGAATAAAGCATAAAACTGCTTTGATCATACTTATGGCTTTCAATCACAAAAAACCCTAATGTTGGTCGGGGCGAACACTGTAAATCACTTCCTTTAATTTTTCATATTTCTCCAGACATGTCTTCAAATCTCAATTATGTGAGAACTACACATATTTTCAGAAAAATTGAGTTGATTTATAAGTTACCTCTGCCATTACTGCTCACTCACACAGAGCAAAACAATTACAACAGGTGTACTCGCAATTTTGAATGTGCACCATTGATCTTTAGGTGAGATGGCTATCTCAGATGACTCAAATTGAGTCAATTATATTTGAACTTCATCATTGTTCCAGCCAAAACAACTGGCCAATAGAAATATGCCAACTAGATCCTTCTTTGTGTACTTGCAGGCTCCACCTACCAGTAGTCGTAGGACATGCGTGGCAACATCTCGTGGTCCTCGCAACTTTTAACAAGTTTGCATCTTCTCTCCGTGAGATGGCAAGGAATGGTAGCAATCAACACTTCCCTCTCAATAATCACCATTGATCATAAAACCATGAGTGTCAGAATGAGAAGCGATGGTTGGGTCCACACTCACGATTAAACACATGTCAACATCTTGTAGACCACGTAGTAGTTAAAGAGCCTTCTCTTGGGACCTGCGAGCTAGCAGGGAATGACTTAGATTCATTCCCATGATCAGATGATCTTTGATCTTGCACATACGTCAAAGTTAGCCATAAAAGAGGGTCATAATTAGGCTGACGACATTTTTACCCTTGGAGATGGATGACTTAGACTTAAGTCAATTAGGAGTGAAATATTAAAACCCGGCCTTAGGAGAACCAAAACAATTCGCGGTCGAAGGTTACCGAACAACTTAGATAAGAGGTTTGGTAAAGTAACGCATTGTGATGGCTCAAATGGTAACTTAAACTAGCGAAAACTGGGCAAAACATGTCAACCAAAAATTAAAATGCCCAAGGTTTAAGAGTGAAGCATTTGAAAACAAGGTTACAAAGGTAAAACCTTAAACCCTACTATAATGTCCTCGTTTTAGCTGACATTGTTTGTTGAAGAGTGAGCCTATCATTCAGATCCTCGTAGGCTAGCAGATGTGTTTAGAGGATCACTTGAGGCAGTTATCCAGCGTTTGGGAACATTACTCCAGTAGTTGATTCAGGTTTGGGCCTTAGCAGACACTTTCAAAGTGATTTATAGATACATACTATTTATAGTAAGTCAGGAAGGCAGGAGTTGCTATTTTTGGTAGGGCACCTAATTCAGTTGGTCAGCTCAGTTTCGACCCAGTTTGATGATTTGATGAGCAAACAGTAAATATTGAGGCATTTGATAATTATTAAAAGTTTATTAATTTGACTTTATAATATAGTCACTTTAATGGAAATAATTAAATGTAACTATTTAATGGCAAATTATAAAGTATTATTAATACTTTATAATAAGGAGATAAATTAATATTAAATGAGTATTTTAATACTCATTTAGAAAAAAGGACGCCATTATTTAATTATTTTTCCTAAGTCAAAAGAAGGGCGATTTAATTATATTTTAAATGCTCAATAATTGCCTTTTTGAAAAGGGGGTCGACTTATTGAGAAGAGATATATATTTCAAAAGGACAAATCAAACTCATTATGTTATGATTATTCTAATTTGTCTTTTATTCTCTCTGAGAACATTGGGGTTTGAGAAACAAGGGTTTCTGCAGATCATTAGGTTTTGAAGAACGTTCCCTCTTCAGAATCAGACATACTGAGACTGTGAGATACCAGTTGAAGATTGTCAATGGGTGACTTTATTCAGAAGTCATATTTGTGCTTACAGAGGAAAGAAATAAATAAGGGTTTGAAGAAGAATATTGAATCAACAGGGAAGTCGACTTTCAGCTTCATCCATCACATCACAGGCCACTTTCCTTTCAGTTGTACCATCATCCTTTCTTGCTATCAGGCCATACTGTACCAGCAGCTTGGCGTGTGGATTTGTGCAAGAAAACGCCTTTCTTTTCTAGGCGACTCAACTTCCACCTTGGACGCATATCTATTGTGGGCTTTTGGGTGCTATATGGCATTGGAGATTCTTGTCTATTCAGCCATTCTTTTCTAGTTGTCTTTCATTGCTGCGCATAAATGCAATCAAGTTCTTCAATTCGTTTATAGCTATTTTTTCATGTGCATTCCTACCTTACTCTATTGTGATTTGTTATTTGAAGAAATAAAGGCAATTGCAGCTAAGATATATATTCATTGTTATTTAGATTCAATTCTTGCAATTTTATTAATTCTTAGTATCATTTATTCCAAATCGCATTCTTTCAATATATTGCAAAAACCCTCAAAAAAATCAAAACAAAGAAAAACAAACCAAAACTTTGCATTCTCAGTCGGTGGTTGGGTTGAGAGACACCTGGTCTCTTACACCTACCTATGATTAACATGTGACATGCCATTACTAAGCACAAAGTGACCTCAAAATGTCAAAAATTTTAGGGACTCCATCAATTATGCAGACCTAGGAGGCTCAAACTCAATCAAAGTGACAACCTACCTTCAAGAGGCATCTAACAAAATTAAAATGGCCTATTAGAGCAATTCTGGCAATCCTCAAATGTTGACAACAATCAGAAGCATATTTTCTCCTTTCACCCATGTAACCTAGTAGCAGTGCAAACCTAGTTTTTGGCCTTTAACTCCAATACTTCTCAAGACACTTGACAAACAAAAAGTGGATTCAAATACCCATTTCAGATTTGTACAACATATCTCTTAACCAAATACAAGTCCTCTGGACAAAACCCCTGAAATCATCACTCTTACACTAACCTAATTAGGATGATTAGGCCTAATTTACAAAGCAACCTCCCTTTAAACTTAGCACAAACACCTAAAACCTTGGGGCATAATTTCCCATTCTCTCAAACCTCTAAATCCACAATCAACTCCTAGGGTTGACCCTTCCAACATAGCCAACTCTAAAACCCTTGTTTTCTAGCCAAACTAAGAGGGTTTATTCAAAGTCCCACTTGCACAACTTCCCAGACCATGCCACCAACTCATACACTTGTATTTTAACCCCTATATGCTTAAAATTTGAAGAAATTCCCTCACTCTCATTGATTTTATCAAACCCTAGGTTAGAGGCCCCATTTTCATATGTTTTTCTTAACAAAAATCACCAAAACAGCAGCCTTATCTCCCTTATTCCTCCTTCACAACTCTAGTCATGCATCCTACAACCTACTCAGACTCCCTAGGGCCCATTACACTTGTTACAGTGGTCATAGTCAGTGTAAGGGCCCTTGAAACATGATTTAAGTTACAAAACCCTTAAATAGGGTGTTCTTGGCCTGTCACAAGAAAACAAAGATATCTAACACCAAACTCTACTAAATTCCTTCAAATCTAATGCAAAAGAGTGATACTATAGGCCTTTACAAAATATGAATGACTACATTACAAAATCTGGTTGTACGGGTCCGTACAGATCTGCAAAATGTGAAAGAAACTCAGAAAATGAAGGAAAACACAGAAATTTCTTATTGCCAATTCTTCAAAACTTCAAGCCAGCCTTACAAACGAGTTGTCATGCCCTTTTAAAGACTTATCCTCTTCCAACCAACGACCAACTACCTTACAACTACTTTTTAAATCTCTCCTGACGAGGCCATAAATACACCTTTACACACAATTTAACACATTTACATATATGATAATGTTGCACTCCTATGACCCCTAAAACCATACAAATGGCTTGGAAATAGCCTTATTACATCAACAAAACTCTAATCTTGCACATTCATATACAAATTCAGGAATTTGCCTTCAAAGGCTACAAAGACACTTTTGTGCAAGATTACAATTTTTTCACATTTTGACCTCTAAACTCAAAAACTCATCCTACAACATACCTAAGGGTCTTGATTGACCTTATTCAAGACAAATAAACATCAAACCAACTTTCAATCCTCCCTAGACATTCTATGATCAATACTTAATGCCCCAATTGTGAACATAAGGTGTAGGTGCTCCTGCACCAATCAATATCTATTTATCAATCCATTATGGGCATTGTGTTAATCCAACCTACCCATTCAAAGGCCTCTTCTTCCTCTATGCAAGGAAAACCTCTATCTCCCTCACACGTAAACTACAAACCACTCCCAAAGATTGCAAAGGCTCTTAAAATCTATATATATTTCCAACACTCCTGCTTTGAGAAAGCCCCAAAGGTTGCGTAGCAAAGGAAAAAGATTATTTTTATCTTGGCAGATCCAAGCATGTTCATTAAGGAAGGTTTGTAGCAGGGTTGCCCAAACCATCGACCATGCCACCATTAGTGAAGGAATCATTACAAATCTACGGCATCCCTGTTTATTTACGGAGTCTAAGATTTGGTGGCAGGACCTTTACACACATCAAGGAGATAAAGAAGAGGCGCACTTCCTACACCATAGGTGGCCTTATCACATTTTGGATTGTGGGGTGGAGGCATTTACGTGTATTCATTACTAGAATATCTTCATTGTTTGCTCAGCCAACCTCCAACCACATCACACTCCAAAACTTCCACTAGGAAACAGGTCCTTCACGTGGGCACACAATCCTCTACACGCGACCTCTAGTTTGTCTGGTAATCGCCAATCCCACACTGCAAGAAAAATCAACATTGAGTTGGGATACCTTGGTAGCATCCTACATTCACCAGTGAAGCACGTCACGTAAGGAAAGAAGCCAAATTCATTTCCAGCAACCTCCACGTGGCCTCCCAGCAGATTTTGTGCCATTTGAAACGGTCATCGACCCTCAATACCTTGCAGAGATTCCATTCCTTTCATACATATTGCCTTGGCTTTCAATAACTCTCTGTGACCTATATTTCAATAAACAAGTTTGAAAAGGCTTCTTCAACGGCCTCCACACTCAACTAGATGTTTGTACCCTCAGTTGCAACGTGATCTCTTAAGCTCGATGGGGCGCCAACCATGATCCAGTCTCCTCTGGCGGCTCGGTCAAAGACCCCAGGTGGCTTCTCCAAGACTAGGGCTCATAGAACTATTCACATGCAGCCTACGACAAAATCCAAATCACTCTTTAATGGTAACATTTATTGTTACTTACAAATTGTTGTTTCATTTTGATAACCATACCATTTATTGTATTGGTAACTCAAAACATTAATTGTTAGCTTTACTTGTCACATTTGTTAACAACATAAATGCCACAATTATTAATATTAATTATTAACCTATAACTTTATACACTAAACAATTATTGTACCTACAAGAGCTTGTAAAGGGGGGAACATTTTCTTTTTGTCATAACTTACAAATGGAGAGTCAATTTTTCGAGTGTAGATAATCGTCGAAAAGCTAGTTTTGTTACTGACGCTTTGACATCGAGACAATTTAGATTTGATGTTGTTTAATATCATTTTTTGACATCTAAAGTCACTATTAGAAGAAAATTTTGATGAGGCATAAACTTCACCCCACTTATCAAAATTTCATAAACTTTCTTTTACGCATATCAAAGTTTCGCAAGGAATTCAAATTCACTTGTAATTTTAAGATTTGGATTGCCCATTTATCCAAAAAATATAAAAATCATCATGTATTATAAATAATTTATTTGGCATCCAATCTCACATAAGTTGTAATTCTCTTACACATTTGGACTTAAGCATCACATCACTTAGGTTGATATAAAAACTTAATCAACCTCCTAGGAATGTGTCTAATGAATAAAAATGAGTTAAAATTTTATAGGGCCTGTATAGAGATAAGCTTACATTGAAGTAAAGAACCCTAATACAAAACTAATTTAATAGATAATAAAACAAGGGATATGCATTTCCAAATTAGGGGAGCTAATGCATGATAAAGATGTATATGTTCATCAATATGTAACTTGAAGGATTCAATCCCTAATTCATATTCCATGTGGCTAGAGTGATGAGATTGTTGCCTTGGATCTTTGGTGATGGTTTTCATCTATTTTGGGATAAAATTGCCTAGTTTATTTGATTTTATAGAATCATAAATCACAACACAAGTCTACTTTTATAAAATATTATTCATAATTATTTTGACATGTATCAACTTAAATGATATTTTTTCTTATAAAATGTCAACATATTTATTTGAATGCTTTACCAAAACCTAATTTTAAAAGCAAATAATTTTTACCCATATATTATGCCCATTCATAGGTTTTCCAAGCTAAGATCAAATTATCAAAAATGTACCCACCTCCAAGGATTCTCATTTTTTTTGGTCTTATAGTATCTTGAATAGTTGGCTTAACTCATATAGCTAGTGGTTTAGTAATAATTTTGTGTGAAGTGTTCAATAATATAATTAGATTTTGACTAGCGATCATATATTCATTCTTTGTTTTAGGAATGGTTTTCATTGAACCCTTGTTGGTGCTTGAGACCACAAAACCTTGTCCAAGGGCTTCTAGATAAAGAAGATAAAAATCATCTTTGATGTGTGACCACATGATTTGATGAAATTCACTATGAATTCCTTCAAATCACATAATTTTTATGTGATCCATAGAAAAGAAATTTCTCTCTAACTCTTCAAGTGATAAAATTTAATTCAAAAACTTAATTATAATGTAGATCAATTTTATGAGGAATATAGTTGATGTAAATTAGTTTGGGAATTCAAAGAATAATACCTAGTGATAGATTTGTTGTATTATAAATATGGAACAAGAATTACATAGATTGTGAGATAGATCTTATTCAAAATAGAGTTTGTACAAGTTGGAAATTTTTTTGGAAGATATGCATGAATACAAATCTATCTCATTAATTTAAAAACTAATCAATTTATACATCTTGCAATGAACCAAAAACTTAGTAAGATTTCTAAACTATGGTTTTCCTTTTGAAGATAAGAGTCACCAAATGTAAGTCCTCATTGTAAGTTGAAATGGAGAGATATATATGATAACATTTTATATTCAAAATTAAATTAAATTGTTAGAAAAAATAGAGTTTGGTACCCAACATGATGAGATCTTAACTTCTAGTGTGCTAGATAAAAATAAAACTTCTTGAGTATATTTGGAAGGTCCTAAAAAGTGATATATAGAGTGATGAAGATATAAAGTGAATGCAATGCCTCTTTTTGAAAAAATAGTGGCTAGGAATGCTCCAAAGGCCTCTCAAAATATAATTTACAAAGATACATAAATACTCAAAAATTAGACTTTTTATATTTTTTAGATTTAGTCAATATCATCCAAATGCTTTAGAATTAATGTGGGTTCATCAACCAATTTCTACCTTCTTCAAAAATAAAATCGTAGAATTTCTGGAAGAGAAAGGTTGTCTCAATAGGTCCATGTGAACTGAACCCAAAGATTATCAATCAGTGAAGATATATTTTCTCTACTTTTTATAGTGAAAATAGGTAAAGAAATATTTTGATGCCCTATTACCTTCATTGAGATCCATTGAATTATAGCTCTTATTATAGCACTTTTCAATCTATGGATGTCAATTTTATGTAGTTTCATTTCTATAGAACCAAAAAGGATTGGATCATAAAATCACTAAGATTAAGGATAATTTATATCTAACATGTTTAGATTTCCCTTGAATAGATATTTCATTTCTTTTATGTTGTTATGCCATTTTTTCAAATAATGAAGAAAATATATACATTTAGAAACCACATAACACCACCATTATATCCAAGATTCATTATCATGTGGTTTAGGAATGGAGTTCTAGATATCAATGAGTAGCCACATAGTTGAGGTTTTTTATCTGATGCAAGATATTTATTGAGTGGAAGTTGTGATGAGGAGGAATATAAATGAAAAATATTGAAATATAGCAAAGGACATGGGGAAATGATAAAAATGGTGTTGGAATAATCAAAATGGAGATAAGAGATGGAAGGGAAAGGGGAAACAATAAGGTCATTAGAGATGTAAAAACTATCTAATTTGTTGAATTTCTTATCCAATCCAATTCTATAATTAGTCCATGTGAACCATGTTTTAGTATGAATTAAATCTCTAGTATACAATGGATCAAAGACATCCAAAGAGTAACAACAATAGCTCCAATTCTTATATTCCTCTTCAATAACTTTAATATAGTTATACAATTGTGGTCATTATGGTGCTCCACCATTAAATATCTACCTAAAATCTAATCTATGATGGGGATTTTTGAAGGCATCCACTTCCAAAGAGCAACCCTATCTTTAGAACTATTTGGTGTGAAAATGGAACGTAAAGAATAATTTAGTCTACCTTTTGATAAAGATAAGGACTTAAACATAACTATGTGGAGGGTCCTCACTATTATCAATGACACACTTGGATAGCCATATTGACAAGCCAAAAACAAATCTCTAAGTACCATCTAAATGAGAAGCATGGAAGTAAATAACATCTTCCCACATATTATAAATAGATAATTGAGAACAATCCTCACTTAACTTGAACTCCTGAAGAAATATTATATCGAGTCTTTTTTTCTAAATAGATTATTTGATATTAAACTTTTGATGAGGGAGAGATATCCCTCTAACATTCCATGAGAATAATTTGTGATCCCACAAAGCTGGTTTACAATTTCTAGGAGGAACTGATTTTTGCTGAAATCACATACTTTTAGAAAATATAATGATTTAAGCCTTAAAAGGTTCCATTTAAAGAATTCCAATTGAAGAGGGTTTGATCAAACTACCTTAAATCAAACCCCCTTGGATAGAACCCCGCTAGTTTTAAACCATACCTATAATGGAGTCTCCTTTACACCTATCAAAATCTTTGATAAAAACCACTTTTGATTTACCTTTTGGATCAAATTAATTCATTTTAAAATTTATTTTTTGTAGTATGTAGCCCTTATTATAAGCTTCCCAAAAAGTGTAATTTTAAATAAATTTAATTTTATTATTATATTTATTTTTTATTTCTCCTGAATGTAGGTTTTTCACCGCTCTTTGTTCTACACATGTGGAAAAATAGAAAATTATTTTTAAAAAAATTAAAAATATTAGTGCACCAGATATTGAAGTCCTTGATCCAACAAAGAAAAAAAAATGAATTTGGATACATTCAAAAAAAGTTACGCGTTATACAGTCGCGCTATGTCTGAATTATAATTGAATTGAATTTAAAACTTGATTAGAGAAAAAATATTCAATAAAAAACTATCTAACAAGTCGAAGCACTAGATATCAGAGTTATGAATCTAAATTTGAAAGAATTAGAATTTTATCCTTCATGGAAAAAAAGTTATGCGTTATACGGTGAGCATCACTTTTTAAAAATGTTGTTTTCTGAAAAAAACTAGTTTTCGAGGGAGATGGAAAAAGAAGTGCAATCAGATTCAAAAAAATTTGAAAAAAATATATTTAGAATCTATAGAAAAAATGTCACGAAACACTAGTTTGCATCATCTTCAAATTCCTCACGATTTAGCCGCTATATGTGCCCAAAAGTGAAGATTTAGTTAAAAAATATTATTTTAGTGTCCAATTTGGCCAAAAATTGTAAACCACTATTGTGGGATCACTTTTTAAAAATTAAAAAAAAAAATCATCGTGATAAGTAAAAGATATTTTTTTGGTGATATAACCCCAAAGTGATTAGTAGACACTGCATCTTGCTCAAGTTAATTTGGTGGTCTTTAGATGATAGTTATTAAGGGGATCTTGACCTTTCAGATGCATTATGGAAAGAGGTAGAAGAGGTTTGAGGGAGGTAAATTTAAACAAAAATGTGTAGGGGAAGAATAGTGAACCTAACTAAGAAAATAAAGATAAGAAGGGAACCAAAGGGCGTCATTTCCTAATCATTCTCCAATTATATAACATAATAACATCCTCATAAGGCAAAGGTATAACAAGGGGAGGTAGGTCCAACACTATTTGGGGAGAAGGTTCAAGACATAATGTATCAAGGTTGAGTTAGAGGAAAGGGGTGATCTGATGCAGGAGCATCTAGTGGTGTAAGGGCAATCTTGCATCGCCCAAAAATAGTTAAATTTCAAGTTTCTTGGTTTTTAGATATTTTTACATTTTTGGATACCCTTTTCGTCATAATGAAATTTCCAATTTATGGTTTTTATTTTCTATTCTTGGGTGGAAAGATATTGCAGTTTTAGTTTCCCAGATTTGCACCTGAAAATCTTTCGAGTTAGATTTGAGGCACTTAGAGTTCGAATAGCC
>VDFB02191504.1:0-38986 GCA_007258455.2 Sequoia sempervirens
AAGCAGAGGAGCCGCGTTTAACACATGTTTTTGTACCTTTGACAGAGCCTTTACCGATTCACATCGACCTTGATATTGAAGATGATGAGGAAATTGCAATTGTACCTCCTAAGGAAGTTAGTAAAGATACTACCGTATCTTGGCTTGAGAGCTCCTTGGGAAGGGTGAGAAGAAGACCTTCATATCAGGTAAATTTTGATGATCTTGATAACATCTATCAGGAACCTCCTAAGAAGAAGGCAAAGAAACAAGTTCACTTTTATAGGAATCCTGATAGCGAGATAATCATGGAGATTGCATTACCCCCAAAGGATAAGAACAGGGATGAGGTGAATATGGATGACATCGTGATGGTCAGGGCTAATCTTGGTAGAAATACCAGACATGCGGATGTGAGTCTATTTAGAGTTGTGTCCGAAAACCTCCAGGAAAGAATGCTCAAGGATGGAGAAGACAAGGCAGCCCTCAAGGTTGAAAATTAGCAGCTCAGGCTTTATATTTCTAACCTTGTCCATGGTTCTTCACAGGCAACCTAGTTGCTGCCCTAGATTTTAGAGACACCAGCTGATCATCATCAGTTGAGACAGCTGGTCATTTGTGGGAAAGATACTCAGGAGTGGATTGAGAGTTTCATTGTCAGAGGAATAGAGATTTTGGCACGGATGTTCCAGTTGAAAGAAAACGCTCATGAGCTACGTCAAAGTATACAAGGGTTTGAACAAACACTGGCTGAAGTAAGACCAAGGCATGAGATCATCATTGCTGATTTAGATACAGCCTATGGTTCAGCAATTTCAAAAGAATACAAGAGGCATATCCTTGCTTGGAGAGAGCGTCATGTTTTCAAAGTTAAAACTTACGAGAGGACATCCGAAGAGTTTATTGCCTACAGACAAATGGTGATCGAAGCTCTTCTTTTCATCAGTGAGTTTGTCATAGAGATTCCTTCTCGATATAGTCTTGAAGATGGTTCCTACGTCGGGCTTGATGAGGTGCAAACTCAATTTCAGAGTGTTGTTCGCATTTGCAATCCAGTTGGTGGAAGGATGATTCATATTTCGATGATGTCAACAAAGTTTGAGAAGGCGGCCAATGAGGTCGAAGATTTCCCGAGATCTATTGCAGATGCTGAAGATATTCAAAAGTGGTGTTTTGCTATTGATGGCATAGATGCATCGAACCGGGACACAATTTCTAACTTTTTAGCGAATGTGATCGAGATTTAAAGCAACTTTCTTCCCGCTTTCTTTCTATTCTTGGAATAATTCTTATCCATTCTTTGAGAAGAGAAAGAAGATAAATGTAATAGTTGGTGTTTCCCGCTTTTTCTGCTTTTTTAGGTGTTAGATGTTATCTTCTTTCTAGATTTAGAAATAAAGCTTGCTTGTTGAGCAGGCCCTAGATTGTGAAAGCAAGGAGATTTTAGGGTTGCCTACTCCTCTGCTTGCCTATAAATAAGAGCCTTTGCTCATTAGTTTTCTTTAACGGTTATTGTGATAGGAAATTGCGAGCTTGTATTGCAACAAGTTGTTATTCAGTTTCAGTTCACTTTGTTTTAACCATGCTAGTGATAACAAAACACTGAGCCTATTGTGCCTTCTGTTTGTTATTCAAGTGTTGTTCAATTGTTTTATGATAGCAAATTGTCGAGTCTCTTTTAGCCAACAAGGAGTTGTTGTAACTGCTGTTCGTATTGTGTAAGAACAAGATTGCAAGCCTCTTTAGCTGCAATTTCTTGTTCCAGGCATGTTAGAAGTAAGTTTTGTTCCAGAGGTTTGAGTAATAAAATCATGAGCCTCCTTTGCCTTGATATAACATCTCAGATTTCCGTTATTTGTGTTATACTTTTATGATCTTGATTTCAGCTTACATTGAAGTGTGTAGATGTTTGTTGAGAAAGAGTTTATTGAAGTATTTTGTCAGAAATCAACCTTGTTCATTTCTAGTTTCTCTTCCTCTGCGTATTACTCGAGAAGTTAGAAACGTCTTTAGTTTAAGTTAGTCGTAATTGAAGTTCTTAAAACAGAAAATCTCAGTTGCGGCATTTGTGTTTAATAAACTTTGTGCTCTAAGCTGATCAAAAAGATAGGCAACTTAGTTCTTAGTTTACTTTCTTCCAACACCATCAACAAGAGGGAGCTTCCCCTCCTAATTTGAAGAGCAGTTTTACTGTGCATAGCTGTCCGTTTCAAATACACATTCCAGAGGTGCGAATTTAAACGCCAACCTTAAGTCACTTTTTAACCTTTTAATATAATTATTTAATATTACCCTTTTGACTTTGCACTTTTTGCCTAGTAAGATTAAATAATTAAAATAATGATTATTCCTTAAGAGGGCCCAAAAAACGGGGACATTACAGTCCTCCCTTCCCAGAGATTGTTTTCCGTCAAGAATCCGCAACTGCCAAACCATCTCGACTGTTACAACACTTGAAGGTTGAATGGAAAACCAACCGCACCTGTCCACTAACCACCCGGATCCCAAATGGTCCTACAGCATGTGCTAATCCATAACCTTTGTATGCAGCTAGAACCCAAGACGCTATCAAAGTTTGTCAATCAATGAAACTAACCATCCAACAATGAAATTCCTAGATCCCAACTCTATAAATCAACCAACTCCAAGTACTGTGCTGATACACCTCAAATATCATACCTGGATCCCATGGATAAACTGGAAGTCCTTCAATCTCAACACCAACTGACTTCTGTTGTACCACTCTAATATCATCTAAAGTCCAATCGTACCAAGTCCCCAATCCTTGAATCTGGAAGCAATCTACTGGAGAGAACAGAGTAAAAGACTTGCAAAACTTGGAACACCTCTTACTCAACTCACCTCTCTGCGTCATCAAGGACAAAGTCAAATTCTGTGTATGTGGGCTGAAAGTAAACTAATGAGCACACCTCATTATGTAATCAAGGTGAAACTCTGCTGCTTGCGCCAATGGAATACCTGAATAGTCATGTGTATCCCATCCTATACTACCATCATCAGAAGAAGACTCACAACTCACAATAGGATGAGTTTGTCTTGCAATAACATCATCATTACCCCTTGCAGCTCTATCAACAAGAACCCTATCGGAAAGCAACTGCAAGTGTCCTGACTTACTTTTAGGAGTAAGAGAAGTACCATCATAAATGCCTTCAATCTCTTGAAAAGAGGCTAGAACAACACTAGTGCCCAACGTGCAAGACTTGGAAGAAATCATCTTCTTTTGATAAGACTGACCAATGTCCATCTCAAAAGTTCCAATGTAGAGCCTTGTGCTCAAATCTCCTATAACGCCTGAATCTACAGCCAAGACTGATGTGTTTGTATCATCAACAATCCATTCCACACTGAGTGGTCTCCTGCAGATGTGAAGGACACCCAACATAGGTGCATAAAAACATATACCGACATTTGTCAAGCTGCTGGCATAAATAAGAACAACACCATGTAACCTGTGAATCAAGTCCAGGATGGAGCGAAAGGTATCTCTGCTGCCCAATGATGGTAAGAACTCATCATCACTCCAACCTCTAACTCCAAAGTAACAATCCCAATCTCTCCTATCCATACCAACAGCCGCTGCCCTCAAAGTGTAACCTGACAGAACTCTGACCAGCAAAGTAGGACAGCCATCAACCAATGAAGTAGGAGGTAAAACCCATGAGAATGGTGCTGGGATACTGCTGCCAACAGCCTATCTCCAAACCATAGATTGAAATCAATCGGCAACTCGGTCATATACCTCTCAAGATCAAGTACAATGCATCCATCACCAACTGACTCTTCTTGTTTAACCATCAAAAGAGACCTTGTTTCTGCATGTGAGAATTGATCTTCAAACTAGCTCCAATCTTTATCTACATGCTGCACCTCTCCAACCAGGAAAGTGCTGAAGTCATAATGCATCATCTCATTCCTATGGAGTTCATCAATTCCTTCAATGATCTGTTTAATTTCCAAGGTTCTTGCCTCATGCTCATGGACCACCAGTGTAGCTGCAATAGAATTTTCTGCTTTGTGTAAGGAAAGATGAGCCATGCTCAACTATAAGCAAAGATCATCAACTTCTTCTTCTTTCCTTTTCAAAGCATCTGAATAAATCTCAACAAGATTGAGAAGGTGGTCGCGATCTAAAAGAAGGTGCAAATAGTTTGTCTTCATTGTTCCCATACCTTCTTTGATTTCTTGCAAGTTATCATGAGAAGAATCTGCTTCAACTCCCATTTTTCTTCTCTCTAATTGAACCATCCAAACGTGATTCTCAATCAACTTGTGCATTTTATCATGATGAGATAATGTTGCCACAATCTCATCCTCATTCATCTTCAATTGGTTCCTCAAACTGTGCGGACTATGGGGTGTATGTCTAGCTTCTACTTCGCATGAAGAAGCTTCTAATTGTGCCTGAAATTCTTCTTCTGCAAAGTCTTGTATGGACACATTCTGATTTGGAATTATGATAGTGCTGATTCCATCTCTAAAAATATCCTCAATACACTGATTAGGTGTCCAAACACAAGAGGGCTCCGTTTGTTCTTTGAGTTCATCATCCCACACAACTGATTCATTGGATGATGGCATGCTATCCTCTTGAAGAGAAGGTGAAACTTGTAAACCAAATGAGATCAACTCTTCTATAGTCAGTTGTTCCTTGAACTTCTCAATTTGTTGCTCAACCAATCTTCTTGAGAGATCATATGCTGCAGTCGAAACATGTTGCTCTCCTCTCCAAATGTCTAACAAATCAAATCACAACTACTTGCAAACATCAACATCTTCATCTAGGATCACAGGCAGGATGTTGAACATATCCATCTTCACCTTGTTTGAATGGCGTTTACTAATTCCTAAAATGAAGCAATCGAATAACTGGAGAATAAGACCATCATAATCAAACATGATAACACATGAATGCACTTGTGCCATCAATTCTAAAATTTTGACCCTTTTATTGAAAGTAGGGCTTTTGATGTCACCTATCCCATTAAAGATCTCAATAATTAGCTGCATGACCCTCTCATTTTGTCATTATCATAAGGTTCTTCAGGAGCTATAATCCTCGTAATTTCACTTATACAAGTGACAACCGCCAATCTTGTCTCCTCATCTTGATGTCTCATTAATTCTGGCTTACCCAAAGAATGCACCAAAGGACTCATAGCTGTACTCATCACTTTAGAAGGTGATTGATTAACCTTGGATAGATAATCTTTAACTTCTTCCAAAGTATTAGATTGGCTGAGATGAGTCCTTAAGTTTTATATCTGCAGTGTAAAGTTTCCCACACAAATTTTCTTTTTTCCTTTGCAATCTCCGATCATACTTAATACTAAGATCCATGTAATCAGCAAATGAAATCTGAGCACGAAAATCCGCTCCCAATGCTTTATAATTTTCATAAATTCCCCAAAAGATTTCTTCTTCGTTGAGATGCTCCATTTTATGATCTAACATTGTCTGCGTATGTCATGTCCCCTTCTAGTTGACATCTCTCAGAGCACAGGATTCGCCTATTATGTGACCCTCGTAGGCTGATAGATTGGATAGAGGGTCTTGATGGAGCTTGGCTCAGCTTTAGTTGTCAGTATTTTGATCAGTTGGCTTTCGTTCGGGCTCATTCGGACACTTCTAGCCTGAGTTGCTATTTTTAGCAGTATCTGGCACTCAGCATGAGACCCCTGCTATTTTTAGCAGTATGGATGGATTACATGCAGAATCACTTCCTTAGTCGACAGCTTCAGACGGCTCGGGCATCGGGTGAATATTTAGAGAGATATTAATATTTAATTGAAATAATTAAATATTAATTAATTGGAGCATATAATATAAAGTTATGATATTTTAATATTATGACTTAAGTGATTTAAGCTGAGGGGTCGCCCATCATGGAAGGGGGCCATTTGTGATATTAAATTATAACGAAAAATTTGGTCAAAGACTATTGAAAGAATTAAATAAGAAAAGTCGAATTTTGAATGATTCCCTATTATTAAGGAATTCACACTTTTCAAAGGAGATATAAGCTTTGCTTGGAAATTCGAGCCATTATGTCATTGTTTATTGAAAATTGATCAAGTTTCGTCAAGAGCACGGAAGCCAAGGGTTTCAGTCTCAAAGCATTGGGGAACGAGCCATCTCCAGTGAAAGCGATTCAGAGGGTGTGAAATATCATCCGATTTATTGCCAGGCAGAGGAATTTCTTCATCTAGAAGAAATTACAGAGCATCCAGAGAGCTTTTACCTTAAGAGTTTTTATTAGGTTTTCATCCAGTAGCCATTCTTCATCAAGGCGCATATTATATTGGAGTCTGGACATTGTTTCCAAGAGGCCGTACCATTGTACTTGCTGCTGTGGTAGGGCCGTACCTTTGCTGCAGGCCATACTTCATCTTCAGGCCGTACTTACATCTTGTGCAAAATGCCTTTCACTCTGGTTCTCTATCTTCATTCTGGGAGGCGCCTCAGTGTCTGGATCATTCTGCAAGCATTAGACAGAGGGAGAAGGGTTCATTTATTGCAGCCGTACCAGATCTGGTTATTTCCAGTTTGCTGCTAATACCAGGTTCTTTAATAAAAATCATTGCTTTTTAGATTGCATGTCATTGGATCTTTATTGTAATCGTCTCAGAAGATTAATTAATAGACTGGCATCCGTATTTGCATTAGATACCATTGTTTCCAGAGTTGATTAATTTTTATAGAATTTATTTTCTATTTCTTGCAAAATCGCATTATTGCATTTATGCTCAAAAAACCACAAAACAGTCAAGAAAACCAAAAACCTTCAAAAACCATAAAAACAGTCAGATTCAGAGAAAACGGGGAAACAAGGGTTTCTACAGCGTAACACACCCAATAGCCTGGCAGAATTCTTGGCTTTGATACCACTGTAATGTTCTATTGTGACCTTTTTACACATCGCCCCATTGCAAATGGGGATCCCCAGTGGTTTGCTAGTTTTTAGGGATTTGCCTCCACCCAACGGTTTCTTGAGGTCATTGTTTTAAGAGTTTCAGGTTAGTCTTTTGAGAGTCATTCGAGCCAAGTTGATAATCCATGTTTGAATCAGTGCCTAAACGTCACAGAAGTGCTTAGAAGGTCCGGAGATGAGGATCGCCTGTGCTTTGGGCCAATTCTGACACTTCCTACTTTTTAGGGAATTTGTTTTTTTGCTTTTTTGCTTTTTCATTTTTGGCATTTTTGGACCAAACTGGGTTCCCTATTTTTTGGGGATTTTGCTTTTTCTATTTTTAGAAAGTCAACCTTGGTCAACGAGTCAATGTTTCCACTTTTAGAACAAAAATCGGCCAAAAAAATTGAAAAATCAAAGTAAAAATCGAAAAACCAAGCAAAAATTAGGAAAAGCATGGAAAAGCAAGGGAAAAATCTGGAAAAATCAGTTGAAAATCATGAGAAAATCACCAAAAAAAAATCAACCCAAAGGCATGAAATTCATGGAGAAATGTGCCTAAGTCTGGAGAAAATCGCCCTTGCCATGGAGATGAGAGAATGTCAAGCCATTAACAAAGTCCGCCCTTAATTTGAGGGATGTGGCATGAAAGCAAGGAAGTCTGCCATACCTTAGATGAGGCAATGGCGAGAAAGTTTGGAAGTCCGCGCTCACATGGCAAGGACCTCTTGAAGTCTTCCCTAGCATGGCATAGAGGCAAGGATGACATATACCCCTTAAAATTTTTCTTGATTTTACATATCAATTACAATTGCAACACGCACCCGTTAAGGCTAGCTCCAAAACCAAAATGATGCGAAAGGTAACTCTAACCAAGAATGCGCCCTAAAACCATTGAAGGAAGCGGGGCGAGCATATGGTCAGAAGATCCCTAAGATCTAAATAACTCAACAACTGAAATTGATTTACAAGTGAAAGTAAATGATAAGACTCAACGCTAAGAATGTACACACAAGATCCTTTTGAAGGCGAGGTGCTAACATATGGCAGAGTACTTATTACAAACTGAAATGAACTTAGGCGGATAACCAGCCATGAGAATTTCCACGCTACCTCTTGAACAGTGGGGGGAAAACATTACAATGCAAAACTAATTCATCCGTTGTAGCGGGCATCCACTTAACAGTGGGGATTCTCCACTTTTCAGTGGGTATAATGAGAGATACAAAATTTATTCTCCACATTGGCGGTAAACCATCCAAGGGTTACATATATCAGAGATTAATCATAAGAATTTGCAACTAATTAAATGACTGGAACAGTATTACTGTTTACAGTCTTACAATGATAAACAACTGCAATTTTCAAGTGTTATTACAATCTTTACAAAACACAATGAAATATAAGATTTTCCCACTTGATAACCTCTCAATTAATGAAGTTTGAAACCAAAATCAGAAAACTGAAGCAAACTGGTAGAAAAATCAGCAATCTGGAAATGATTACCAGCAAACTCAAAACACATAAAAATGATCACAACTCCTTCACAATACCTCCAAAAGATGAAATATAACTTGCAAAAGCTCTTGAGAAGGTTGGCGCCCAATTCACAATGACAAATCTGCATCAAAACTTATTAAATGCTTTCACCTTGAATCCCAATGCATCTACAAGTGGTACAACCTTCATATGGGGCAATTTCATTAGGTAAAATTCCACACTTCATTAAAAAATCAGAAACTTTCCAAAAGGGGTCGCCTCTAGTCAAGGAATAATATGCATCAATACCCAAAACCAAAATAAAATCACTCAAAGAGCTGCAAGTAAAATCAACTTCAGCCAAATAATAACCAGCACCATGAAAACTGGAAATATCTCACCAAAACTCCACAGTAATGCTCAATTTGTACTTCTGGATGAAGCACACTCTCATTCCACCATCTAGGGAACGGTCGTTTTAGGCCCGAAGAATGGAGTAAATTTGCTAAGCTTTCCCTTAGCCGGATTCTGGATTTCAAACCAGCAGAATAACGTTATATTTTTCCAAAGATCATCAGCTCTTCAAACAACAACAATATATAAGTTTCAATTGGCAAATGAAACACTTCAAATTCCAAGAAGTCGAATCACTTGAACTTCCAAGAGGGACGCCACCTTTAAGCATTTACTTTTTGAAATAATAAAACATTATTCAACTTTCCTTTTAGGCGTCCATTTCCAAATTGCAACAATAAAGCATTTATTTAAATCATTAAATGCTCAACATGACCCCTTAATGACCCCTCTTTAAAACAACATGAAGTTATTAAGCCTAGGCATGGGGTACAATTGAAAAACATGAAATTGACTAAGTATAAAAACTCAGTCCATGGAGATAACCAAAACCAATGCCAATACTGAAACTGATGGATAGCAAGATGACTTGAGCTGAACTACTGATGATGCCACTGCCAAAATTAGACTTACTAAAAATAGCCAACTGCTATAAATAGTAAGTTCACATCAAAACAATAGAAAGCCAAACTAAACGCTGAACTACAAAGGATTGAACTACTGCTAGACAGATACTGCCAAAAGATAGACTTGCTAAAAATAGGAAACTGCTATAAATAGTAAGTCTGCACAACATCCTTTGAACGCCAATTGAGCAGTATCTGAAAGAAGAAATCCTAATTTTGCACAACTGAGTAGCCTATGGATTCTCGGAAATAGGCTAAATCCAAATGAAGAGCGTATTGCCAAAATGGGGACATTACAATCCGCCCGTCCCAAAATTGCTTGTCCTCAAGCAATTCCAATGCCATCTTGAAATCACCATGCTGAACCAAACTGAAATTGAATATGATCCGTGGGTCCCATGTCAACCTAGGAGAAAGATAGCACCCACTGATGTAAGCACTGCACTGCTGGATGCCAGCAAAAGAAATCACCAGATTAAGATTAAACTGAAACATCATGGGAATAAATTCTAGAGGATCATCCTTGGCTTCATCATCTTCAACTATTTAATAAAAAACCCAAGTGATACCAGGATTCCAAAACTTTTTTTAGGAACAATGTTCCTCTAATCTGTTGCGCTACTTTGATTAGCAACACATTTCGGTCCACATAAGACAATGCACTAATCATGTTAGTGCCTGTGTCCCATATCAGTCTGTAGGACCTCCAACCCTTGCTGTCATTATTTTAATCAGCAACAAAAATATTTTCAAACATGCTTCTAAACCAATGCCAAACCAAGAGCAACACTCCACACTCCATCCCTATCCAAGAGGATGCACAATGCTTCCTTTGAAGCAAAGTGATTTCACTGAAAGAATTCCAAAAAATATTCACATGTCTCACATCAAGAGTCTCAATTTGACAAATCAAATCAGCTAATAACTCACTGTCCCAAAAAGTAATGTATGAGTTGGTACCGCAAAATTCACTGTCAACCATCAATGAACAACCCATACCTGAACTTTGACCATACTTATTCATTCCCTTGTTCATTTGTGGTAGAAATTCAATCCAAATAGGAGGTGGAGAGGCCTGGAAATGAAGTAACCAACTTCCTAAGAGGTCTGAAATAATCATTTTGAGACCTGATTTTTGGAAAATCAGCATCCAAGAAGACAAGCAGCAGCTGCAACATAAGAAATTTTCATCAAAATGAGCATAATTGCTCATGAACCAAGCTGGTGGCACCTTTAGCAAGAGACCCCATGCCACCACAAACCAACTTCTAATCATATTTCCTTCCCAGAACACCAATTTATGATAAAAAATAAAGAACCTATGACATAGAAAGAAGGAAGTAGCAAACATAAAACATAATTTTTGACATCCAACCTTCTTTTTATGCATTCCATTCTTCATAAGAAAATACTTGAGATCCCGAATACTGATTTTCAATTGAAGACATTTCCCAACACATAAGCGAATGGTCACAACCACATTCTAAATATTATATGCTGGTGTATCCCCCATAAAATTTACAGTATTACCTTTTTGCCAAGTAATGCCAGGATCCCAAACTAATAGCCATGAAGAACCACTTCTCAAACGGAGAACTGCTCTCACACGAATCCTATGATTTGCTTGTTCCATCTGCATTGCCACTTCTTGAAACCCCAAGAAATATTCAACCAACCTTTGTTCGTTGAAGAGATCAAATCCAAAATCTTGTGATATGACTTGCCAGAAAGATTCCATGAATCCTTCATCAAATACAATTCTGAAATCTATCACTTTAAGAGAAGATGGTGATGAATTAAAATCTGACAAGAGCCTCACAAACATCCTTATCAAATAATGAATTAAACCTTCATCAACATGCCAATCATCTCTTTGGTGATGAACGATAAGAATGTCTTCATATTTTTGTGATCCAAGAGTTACCAATTCTTGTTGAATGGTTGCACTAGGAGTAGTAGTAGATTCAACTTCGTGCAACTCACATATCAACTCTCCAATGCTGAAAGACAAACTCAAATCCCCTTCTTCAGTAATCTCTGAAGCAATTTCTTCATCATTTGCAAAAAGAGGATTTACATAAACATTACTAGCACCTTCTTCATACAAGAGATTGTCAAAAGCTTGGAAAACTTGAGAATTTGAATGCTTTGATCTCTTAGGACAGCATTCCAAATCATATGTTTTTTGTATGAGATCAAGCTCATCAAGAATTTCTTGAAGCTCCTCTACTCTTCTTTTGTTTTCTTGCTCCCATGAATATTGAACAACAAAAATCTGATTCTCTGCTTCAATTAGAGTCTCATGCACTTATTGCAACTTTGTTTTGGTAAGCACATTACACTCCAATGCCTTGTCAGCAATATTGGCCACTATGTCTTTGTTACGAATAATGTGCAAAAGACTAGGTTTAACTTCCTTCAAGGAAAATTTAATGGACTTCATATCATCAATAGAAATGCAACATACAACTTCTCCCCAAGGCACATCATGAATCAAATGTTCTACTTGCCTATGAATTCTATCAAGTTTTGAAAAAACTTGAATACCATTATCAGCAATGTGTGAGCTAGAGCTGCAATCATTATATGCGGCCTAAGATGGTGTAGAACAACCTTGATGGATAAAGATTTCAAAAATCGTTTGAGTTGTACTCCCCAACTTGTCTTGCATATGATGAACACTCTTCATCATCCCATCCATAGTGCCTTCCAATTCCTTAGCTTTTTGCGTTAGCTTGATTTCAGGTGAAGAGAAATCTGCCTTATAACTACTAGAAGCTTCACCTTCCATGTTGTCTTCTACACATGATTCAAAATAATTGATCAAATCAGCTTTGAAGTAGGAAGAGATTTCAACTTTCTCTTTCTTCTCCTCCTTGACTTGACTTTCAAACAAGCATTCTCTGGAATTGTGAAGAAGCAAATTGCTGATTGAACACATATCTTCAACTATCCGAATTTCTTCCTCATTTGGATCAACACTTATGGCCTCTTCATTCATCTCTATTTCAACTTTTGTTTCCAAATGTTTTTTCTTTGAATCTTCAACATGAGGCTTCTTAACACAAGCCAATTTACTGTTCTCCTTTGTAGAAAACAAGAGTACTTCACTAGTCTTCAAGGCTTCCACTGACATATTACATTCTTCTACAAAATGCTTGGATGAGTGCAAATCCGTAGATACCCCTTGAACTTTTGCAATGTCTTCAAAGGGATTCCAACTTTCATCCTCCTCTTCAGCTTCGGATATCTCTTCTCTATTTTCAACAGTCTTATTCAAAAGTGGTTTCAACTTATCTTCACATTGACTGAAAATTTCTTTAACTAACAAATCAGCAATGGGAGAAATCTGCTCTTCACGTTTGTAAGCATCCAAGAGAAGAGTTTGGACACTTTTAGGAAGACTATCATCTTCTTTAATGGTGTCAATTAGAACATTCTTAACAACTGCAAACACATCCTCTTCCTGCTCACTCCAAGTCGAAGTGAAGAGATAATTAACAGATGGTAAATCTGATTTTCCATCTCCAATTCTATCAGAAGGATGCAAGTTCTTACTTCTCAAAATGTTTTTAAAACAACTCTTCTAGAAAACAATCCACTCCCAGTTTCATCCAAATCCTGGAAACTATCCACTATCATATTTATTATGATCTTCATAGTTTCATCATCATAGGGCAAATGGGGATTTACAATTCTTATTATCTCCATGAAACAAGAAGAAATCAGCAGCTTGGTGTCTTCATCAGGATGCTCCAACCAATAGGGCTGATTCAAAGAATTCACTGCAAGAGCTAGTGCCAACTCCATTTTCTCTGAAGGTGATGGCTTCACTTGTCTCAAACATTGTTGTAACAAATAAAGAATGTTCTCTTCATTTTCTGTTGACTGAAATTCTTTGTCAAGTCTCTTTCTAGCCATATACAGTGCCTCTGCCAGTTTCATCTCTTCTTCATTATCCATGCTTAACTGCCAACTTCTGGATACCACAAGGAGTTGAGGTAAAATCTATTCTGACCTTTGGTGTAGTATCGAAGATCTTTGTCACACATCTGCCAATACTTTGAAGCACTGATCCACAGGATGGCAGGATCTTCTGCTCTGATACCACTGAAATATGCCCCTTAAAAATTTTCTTGATTTTACATATCAATTACAATTGCAACATGCAACTGTTAAGGTTAGCTCCAAAACCAAAATGATGCGAAAGGTAACTCTAACCAAGAATGCGCCCTAAAACCATTGAAGGAAGAGGGGCGAGCATATGGTCAAAGGATCCCTAGGATCTAAATAACTCAACAACTGAAATTGATTTACAACTAAAAGTAAATGATAAGACTCAACGCCAAGAATGTGCACACAAGATCCTTTTCAAGGCAAGGTGCTAACATATGGCGGAGTACTTATTACAAATTGAAATGAACTTAGGTGGATAACCAGCCATGAGAATTTCCACGCTACCACTTGAACAGTGGGGGGGAAAACATTACAATGCAAAACTAATTCATCCGCTGTGGTAGGCATCCACTTAACAGTGGGGATTCTCCACTTTTCAGTGGGTACAATGAGAGATACAAAATTTATTTTCCACACTGGCGGTAAACCATCCAAGGGTTACATATATGAGAGATTAATCATAAGAATTTGCAGCTAATTAAATGACTGGAATAGTACTATTGTTTACAGTCTTACAATGATAAACAATTGCAATTTTCAAGTGTTATTACAATCTTTACAAAGCACAATGAAATAGAAGATTTTCCCACTTGATAACCTCTCAATTAATGAAGTTTGAAACCAAAATCAGAAAACTGAAGCAAACTGGTATAAAAATCAGCAATTTGGAAATGATTACCAGAAGACTGAAAACACAAAAAAATGATCACAACTCCTTCACAATACCTCCAAAAGATGAAATATAACTTACAAAAGCTCTTGAGAAGGTTGGCTCCCAATTCACAATGGCAAATCTGCATCAAAACTTATTAAATGCTTTCAGCTCGAATCCCAATGCATCTGCAAGTGGTATGGCCTTCATATGGGGCAATTTCATTAGATAAAATTCCACACTTCATTAAAAAATCAGAAACTTTCCAAAAGGGGTTGCCTCTAGTCAAGGAATAATATGCATCAATACCTAAAACCAAAATAAAATCACTCAACAAGCTGCAAATAAAATCAACTTCAGCCAAATAATAACCAGCACCATGAAAGTTGGAAATATCTCACCAAAACTTCACAGTAATGCTCAATTTGTACTTCTGGATGAAGCACACTCTCATTCCACCATCTAGGGAACGGTCTTTTTAGGCCCGAAGAATGGAGTAAATTTGCTAAGCTTTCCCTTAGCCGGATTCTGGATTTCAAACCAGCAGAATAACGTTATATTTTTCCAAAGATCATCAGCTCTTCAAACAACAGCAATGTATAAGTTTCAATTGGCAAATGAAACACTTCAAATTCCAAGAAGTCGAATCACTTCAACTTCCAAGAGGGACGCCACCTTTAAGCATTTACTTTTTGAAATAATAAAACATTATTGAACTTTCCTTTTAGGCGTCCATTTCCAAATTGCAACAATAAAGCATTTATTTAAATCATTAAATGCTCAACATGACCCCTTAATGACCCCTCTTTTTAAAACAAAATGAAGTTATTAAGCCTAGGCATGGGGTACAATTGAAAAACATGAAATTGACTAAGTATTAAAACTCAGTCCATGGAGATAACCAAAACCAATGCCAATACTGAAACTGATGGATAGCAAAATGACTTGAGCTGAACTACTGATGATGCCATTGCCAAAATTAGACTTACTAAAAATAGCCAACTGCTATAAATAGTAAGTTCATATCAAAACAACAGAAAGCCAAACTGAACACTAAACTGCAAAGGATTGAACTGTTGCTAAACAAATACTGCCAAAAGATAGACTTGCTAAAAATAGGAAACTGATATAAATAGTAAGTTTGCACAACATCCTTTGAATACCAACTAAGCAGTATCTAAAAGAGGAAACCCTAATTTTGCACAACTGAGTAGCCTACAGATTCTCAGAAATAGGCTAAATCCAAATGAAGAGCGTATGGTCAAAATGGGGACATTACAAAGGAAGTCCGCCCTCGCCATATGAAAAGATGGCAAGACTATTTGAAATTCCGTCCAGCCTAGAGCAAGAAAAAAAATTCAAAATTTGGCTAAGTCTGGAGGCATGAGAAGAGAAAAAATTGAAAATTTGGCTAAGTATTTTAATGCCTTGGAAGGAGAAAATGTGAATTTTGGCTAAGAATGAGAAGAAAGGCAAATGTCAAGGAGGATGAAAAGTCTGCCATACCTTGATAGAAGATGGAATAAAGTTGGTGAAGTCCGCTTAGGCCATGGCAAGGAGAGTGTGAAGTCCGCCTAGCATAAGAAGGGGAGAAAAGATTGAAAATTCGCCTAAGTATGTATGGCTAGGGAAAAATTGATGAAGTTGGTTAAGTGCATAGAAGAAAATGCATATGGTAGAGAGGTTAGAAAGTATGCCCCTGGCCAAGAAGGATGAAATTTGTCTAGGTATCATGGAAATTGGCCTAGGAAAGACATTGAAAAACATACTTTGCCTAGAGAAAATCATTCGAGGAAGAGGAAAATTTGTTTTGGCATGAGAAAATGTGCCCGACACAAATTGAAGTCCGCCATGGTAGAAGAAAGTGAGGATTCTGGCTCACCTTTGCGAAGTGGCAATAAAGGAGGCATTTGGCATCCCAACACATCACCGGACCGTCTACAAAACCAAGGAGGACGCCAAGAGATTGTATGATAGCCAGTCTGAATTGTGCGCCACAAATGTTAATAAGTCATGGTTGGAGAAGCCTAGACCATCCACAAAAAAGATGCCTAAGAAGTCGCGCCGGACAGATTTTAAAGAGGATTATGGAGATGTCATTCTGATGTTGAATAGGATAGCCGGCAATCCGCAAGGTGCATATTTTTAGATGTGGATGTATTATTTTATAGATGAAATCACTTCCGGCTTAAAGATGTTCAACTAGTCCCGAATGATAAGCGACAATCTTCACGAGCATCTGACCAATTTGGAAAAGACCAAGTCTTTTCATATGAGCTCGTACATTGTCTATTTGTTGGCCAGAACATACAGATACTCAGGACTGATTTGCAAAGGCAAAGTTGGCAATGGGGAGAATGAACTCAAGTATTATGATTGCTACCCGCAACTTCAACTCAGGGAGAAATCTCATTTCAGGTGGGTGCACGACGCTTTCCTAATTTATATCACAAGAATACTTCAAGGAGGAACGCACTAGAGGCTGAGTCACAAAGCCAAGAGCTTGATCAGTATATATGGATCCTGATTTATCCAGTTTCCCAAATTTACGTATGTTAGGATCCCGGGATTCACTGGAAATCCTTACAAGTTGCCTATCTATCCAACAAATCGGATGATTTTGCTTGAAGTCTCGAGACAGCTGGAAGATTATCAGAACATCTAGAGGCCAAGTAAGAAGGCGGCTGTTACTTTCCCATTCTTTATTGGGAATATGTTAGAGTCTTGTCCGTCAACACAAGCAGCCGAGAGCGCCAGGCTAGAAATTCAATGGTACCCATTCACAGCTTATAGGTCCGGGGCCAATTTTGACCTGCATCATAACATTCAGACCATGGATGGGAGAAGATACAAACACAGAGTAGACTTGGAGGATTTCTGGGCGAACACTATGGATGAATATGAAGTCAGGAGAAGATTATGGTCTAGAGTGCTGGTGGACTTTATGAGGGCAACCGAGCTTTGTCGGGTGCTCGATCAATTGCAGGATGATGGAAATTATGTCCAACCGAGCTTCGAGGAGAGCCGACCTCCTCCTTTCGTGAAGTGGTCAGAGCCTGAGCATTCAAACTTGGCTACATTGATGAGACTAGTGATTAAGTATTCTTAGCGGTGGGTTGACCATCAGGTCTAGGATTTGAGGCAGAAAAGAGTGACGCTCACATATGATTTTTTGAGCGAGACAGAGTCAAACTCCTCCAATGCTGACGCATCCCACAATGACAATTAAATTGAGATTGGCGAGAAGAGGAAAGAAGCAGTTGCAAGCATAGAACCTGCTCCAAAGCGACAAAGGATGGAGCCATCTTGTTCTGCGGCGTCTAGGAACATTGACGAGCTAGTAGCTACCGCAGATGAATCCTTGGCCGAGATGATGAGACCTTTTGCAGTTCAGGAAAAGAACAATGAACCGATCTAGTTGGATGAGGATGAGCCCCCATCTCCTACGAGCACAAAAGTACTGGGTTCGGATAACGAAATGGAAGTCCAAAATGATGACTTCAAAGAGGTAATGATTTCTGCCCTCAAAGGAGTCTTGGATATTCCAAATGAAGGGAACGTTCAGTAGGAGGATAGTATCGAGCAACCTACCATTCCGGATTGGCTGAAGGAGAGGATGAAAATTCAGGCACTAGTTGAGATCCAAGAAGAAGATGATACTGCAGATTTCTTGGCAAGGTTGGAACAAGTTGCTACTAAGAAACCTGCCAAGAAATTTTCCACTGTTCAGAGGAACGAAGCCGATGGCCGTTCCATACATATCGCAGTACCAACAATGGATAAAGCACAAGATGAGATCACTCCCCAAGAATACGCCATAACCACTATAGACCTTGGCCCAACAACAAAAGGCCAGGAGGTAGAAGAACTGGATAACTCCATCTCAACTATTAAGGCGAGATTGGAAAAGGAAGTGGCAAAAAAGAAAGAGTACAAAAGGGAGGTCGAGCGCCTGAAGGAGTATATACGGCATCTGACCCAACCACTTAATCAGGGTGATGTAGTAGGTCCTCTTCTCAATTCCTCGCAGGAGATGGCCAAGGATGTGGAAAAAGGGATGGCCACGGCCAAGGAGGCCCAGAAATGGATGGCAAGCAAGGACACGGAAGCGGTTTTGTTCATGGAGAGATTGACGCCTGCTTACGAACAAACTTCTTCTTTCCTTTCCAGATTAGCTGACATGGCGGAAACTTGGGACAACCTCCTAGATATTCAAGAGAGGCTCATTCCATGCCTCAGAGTACTGAGGGGCATTCCAAAGGAAGAATTGGTCGAGGGAAAGGTGATTGCTGCGGGAGCGGCTTATGATTTTCATCATTGGTTTTGGGCAGTGACAATACGGAACTAGGTTCTAGGAAAGGAAAGGAAAAGGCAGATGGGCTCAGAGTTGAGCAAGTTAAAGAAATCTGGAGGAACATTTATATGATAGCTGCAGATGTGTTTGACAGAGAGATTGTCAGGGAAAACGACATGCAGCTGGAAAGGTTGAAGCATAAGGTTCAGGAAGTTTTCTTCTCTACTACTAGACCAATTCTGAGACAGGATTTCACCAAAGTGGCGAACCTCTTGTCCATCTGAAATGATTTTGTGAGATAGGAAACGGATTGGGAGAGCACCTTCGCCAAATGTGTTGAGGATTTGGACGGGCTTGAATTCAGGATAAGCATGCTGCCGCCAGTCACGATGGAGGAAGTCGTCACGATCGTGTCCAAATTTGTCGAGCACAATGTTACCTAGGAGGATAGGGACGCCTTCCTTTGAAGATAGCTCCAACTGCCACCTCACTGCTTGTTTACTGGTTGTTTACTGAAGTTATTTTGGGAAACCCTAATTAGGGTTGGGTTGTATTAATCTTGGCCTTTCATTTGATTCTGAAAACTCTATATAAACTTGTGATCTCTCACTTTCATTTGTGTGGAGATAGTATATGAAATTGTTGCTTTAGACTATTTCCAATAATAAAAGCTCTTATGCATGATTTTCTTTGAATCACTTTTATTGTCAAGTAGTGAGCAAGGTTGCATAACTTCTTCTACCATAGATTAGAGTTAGATAGAATTAGATTACAGTTAAAAATAGATTTTTGCTTTGAATGTTGGTTAAGTGAATGCAAGGTTGATCGTATAGATTAATGGTGAAATATTGCTCATACTTTCTTCGGATGGATGATTTTCATTCGATGCGTAAAGTTAGCCTGAGCTTCTAATTGTGGATGCTTAACTTCGGTCTTATTCGAGGCTTGAAAATTATAATCACACCCTTTGAAGATTGCACCCACTTTGCGTAGTTGTCCCAGGGAGGCGAAACAAAGCGTGGTTACTCGTTTCATCTAATCTTTATTGTCTCTTGAATTCCTAGGCATAGAATAGATTCTCTAAACCCTTATCTTTTTGCCTTTTTTTTGAGATCCAGACTGAAAGTTCCAACCGAAGAAGCCTTTAATGATAAATCCATCTAAGTCCCGAACTTGTAAGGAATTCTTAAACGTAAGTCCCTTTGTGTATTACCAGCATATCACAACGCCCATTGAGCTTATCCACATGTCATGACCTAACGAAAGAAACCTTGGAGTCGCCTTATGATCTTCTCGCAATCTTAGCATACGCGGTGACTTTGTTCAAGAGAGGATAGAGTGTCTTTGGACATTTTATTCTGTGTATTCGGTGGATGATAAAACGTACACCAACATGTCCCTTGCCAATTTGAATGGAAATTTTCAATTTGTGTTGTTTGGCATTTTTTCAAACACTTTGCATGCTGTAATGTTACTTTCCGGGAGGAGTAGAATTTTTTTGATTGATGGATCCAATTGAGAGATTTGGTATTTACTAAACTCTCATAGCAACAATGACTTATAAATGATTACATTCAAGTACATGAAAGTATGACATTGATAAGCAAATCCTATGATAATTCTAGACATAAATATGACTATTTGGTTGGCACACCAATGTTCAGAAATTTATATCAGCATGTTGCAAGTTCAGAAAATGTCTCAGAAGGCAAGAACATGAACCTAGCTAGTAATGATTGAACAACAGACCATCTTAAGAAAGTTTTGGGTGTCAATGGTCATATACAGGACTGTCATGAACTCTCCAAACAGTAAATAACTTCAAGACTTATTTCATACTTTTACATTTACTTCTGAGGTGATATTACAGACCTCTCTTTCAACATGCACACTTAGTAAATTAAGAGCAGTCTCTTATAGAAATTCTGAGCATGTATAACAACTAGAGATACAAGTCTGAGCACTCAAAAATATAATAACAACAACATGAAGTCTCAGACTTAACACAACGCTTTTTGAGTTGTTCATGCATTTATACAATCAAATTTCCACTTACAAATGACTCAAAAATGCACAAAAATACATGGACTGATAGTCAACAGAGGATTAAGAGATAGAATGATATCTTTCAGACTTGAAATAGCTTGCCAAGACTAGGAATTGCTGGTCATGACACTGTTCATGTCACTGTTTTCAGTATTGTAGTGTCACTATAGCACCAGGTCAAATTTCAATTCAAATCCTTTTCCTGAATCTGAACAATGATCTCAAATTCATCCTTTAGAAGCCGTCGCAATAAAATGCAATAATAAATCAGTTATTGCATTATTCAGAAACCCTTATTGCAATAATAAATCAGCTACTGCAATAATTCAAAAACCCTTATTCAAAATTGCAATAATACATCAGCTATTGCAATTATTCAAACCCTTGCAATAATAAACGAGCTATTGCAATAATTTAGAAACATGCAATAATACATCAGCTAGTGCATAAATTACTTAGCTTCTTAGACAAGCAGATTTGCAACTTCAACCTTCAAAATTATCTCCGTTAAGCACTAATGTGTTTCCTGGCTGAAAACACCATTAAATCTCCTAATTGTATATTGCAACAACGAAGAGATTGTAAGCCAAGAGAGATTTTGTCCTCAAAGCCCCTGAAAAGCCAATCTCTCAATGAGACTGTAATATCCCTTGCCTAATCTGACTTCAAAAGGCTGAATATATGCTCAAGGAATATCGTCAAACGGTTGGCAAACATTCGCCTTCAACTGATAATTAACTCCTTCGTTTGTTTTGAGTTTATGTGAAGATTGTGATGCATCAAATGTCTTAACTAAATTTTCCAAATGCAATAGAAATGCAATGCAAATCTAATCTGATCATTTCCCAGCTACAATGACTGAAAATATAAGTACATATGCAGCTACAATATTTTGCCAAATACTTCAAATTGTAAACTCCAATTCCTTATTCTATTGCAACTATGACTAAATACAAAAATTGAGCCAAATTACATCTATTGCAGTGACAGTGCATTTGATAAGATGCAGATACAAATTGAATATAGTGTTGTCTTAGGCTGTTAGTGCAATTATTAAGCTGATTATTATCTGACTGCCAACTTGTGGCTTACAATGATACTAATCTTGAGAAATGAAAGCAATTACAGACTTTCAAATTATCAGTGATTTATATAGAGTAATGAAGCAATATGAATTATCAAATAAAGAACCTGATGATGGCAACACAATGAACTCCATTTGATCGATGAAGAACCAGTTGTGAAGCTTTGTAGACTTAGTCGAAAATGGTGAGGGGTAGACGAGTTCTTATTACCATCACGTCTCTCCTTTCAATGGCTAGGAGTGAGTATTCAATCACTTCAATTATAATAATGTTCCTTGTTGAGGATGGCGTTACCTTGGTGTTGATGGGTCCTCCAGATGGCATCTACACCAAGCAGCTCCCGATAATATCATGCGCCTCCAAAATGGTATTTTTTGTCTTATTCGTAACATCTAAGAAGTGGCTATCTCCATCATCTTAAAATAGTAGTTTGTCTTTATTTGGTACCTCTTATAATAAATCGATTACCTTTGTCTTCTTTCCCCAACTCCTCAATGCAGCGCTATTCTTATTTGTAAGGCCATGATTTCCTAATATAATATAATCGCTCCAAAGGTAGGCTGCATTGTCTTTCCTAGCAGCTCTCTGTCTATCTAAGCTTATAAATTCTAACGGCTCCACTTAATATTAAATCTGTGTTTGTCTTTATTTTCCCACTGATAAAATAATCGACCCTTCAACTTAAGTCAACACATTGTCTTCTTTTTCTAATCGCTTCTCTTAATCTCTTTGTGTGACTGATTCCAATCTTTGTCTTATCTCAAATAGCTTGCTGGCAAATAAGTTTGTCTTATGTGCAATCATTGACCTCAGCAAGAAAGCCCCATAAAATAATCTTCATTTCCAATTGCGTCCTTTTTGATAAAAATACGACTTCAGTCAAAGTCGATCAAATACAAGTAATTTGTCTTTTCAGATACTTGACTATATTCACAAATCACCTCCTCTGCAACATACGATGCCTCCAACAATTATCGACTACTCACCTAAATCAATCATTTTGTCTTCATTCAATCTTCTTGTTTTTATTTTTATTTTCTGACAAGTCTTGTCCTCTTGTGCAGGCCCTTGTCTCTTCCTTCAGAATCGACTTAGCTGGATATTTCCTTTATTTGTTCTAAAAAAGCCGAACTTGCATCCCTTCATACAGAATACGATATAATGAATGACTGAAATATAAGACTTAAAGATGCAAATTGAATACCTGAGAACTGAATTGCAGCTACAAGTAATCTCAAATATTACTCCAATAAAACATGATCGAATCCTTCTAAAGAATGTAATTATTTCCTTCAAATCAAAATATTTATCATTCTCCAAATTTGGCCACAGGCCATTAAATTTGGAACAATTGATCCTGCAACAATAAATTAGTTGCTGCAGAATAATGGTGAGGTAATAGACCAGCTACCTCAACTATTCAGCTAGGGCAGTAATACAACAGCTACTGCACCTGTAGAATCTCCTGAATGAAGCACAGATTGGACCCCTGAAAATGAAGCCCACACTTAGCAATAATTCAATTGATATTTCACAGCCTCAAAATTGCAAATCAATGGGAGTGAATGTTCCCAAAGATTCAATAATGGTAGAAACCCTAGTTGGCTCCTTCACCAAACCAGTTCTTGAAATCAAATAACAATTCCTAGATGATAGAAGCTTAGCTGACCCTTGCTTTATACTTTTTCCCGAGAGTGGTCGGCCTCCTTCTAGGAGCTTCTCAATTATTCTTTTAAAATAATATATTATTTGCACTTTTACAAATATTTAAAACGTGACTTTATAATATAAAGTGCAAACATAACATTAAAGTTTCCCAAAATAGAAATCAAATATTAAACCTTAGGAAACTCCTTATTGCAGCTGAAACCAAGAATAGGAACCAACAACTGATCAGTAACTACCTCCAAACGACCCTCTAACCACACTCCTTAGCCTACGAGGGTCAGGAATAGGCTAACCCTTTTGACAACTGCTGCTCATAGAAATGGGGACATTACACAGACTAAAATTCATCAACAATTTTCTCTCCCAACCAAGCCCCCCTCAAATGAGCTCTCAACTCCCCTTTATATAGAACTCCTTGATCTTCTAGAAAGACCCAAGAGTGTTTAACAAGATTTTAGAAGAATATTTTAATATTCCTTGATGTGACCCCTTGATGTGATTCTCTAATACTTAAGTCACTTTTTGAAGATATATTAATAAAGTGACTTTATTAATTTATCATTAAAGTATGTCACTTTTTAACCTTTTAATATAATTATTTAATATTACCCTTTTGACTTTGCACGTTTTACTTAGTAACATTAAATAATTAAAATAATGATTATTCCTTCAGAGGGCAGGAAAAATCGGGACATTACATACACAAATACAACTAATACCAGATATACGTGGGGAATGTCATGTCCCCGAAATAGCAACACAAAAAAAACCCAAACATTTAAATGCAATTAAGTAAATAAAAATAAATATCAAAATACATGTTAAAAATATAGAAAGAAATACCAACAATACTTATAATTATAATTATCATATAACAGTTAATATAACATTATAAATATATATACATAGAAAACTAGGATAAAAATATAAATATTTTAAATAAACACTGATATATATATATATATATATATATATATATATATATATATATATATAAATAAATGCAATCTAAAATATCATTATAGATAATATTATAATTACAAATGCAATGACCAAAACCGAATAAATTCTATAATTATTATGACTATGTGCTAAATAAGTGAATAACACCCAAGGCAGCAATTCCTAACTATTACCATTAAGACAATGATCCCTAGAAAATAACATAATAAATATTAAATAAGAAAACATATATTAATATTAAACATAAAACAAAACCGATTAAAGGCCAACCTTTATGAAATTGTCAAAGGATACCAGTTAATATAAATTAGTTAATTAATGAACAGCCATTAATAAGGAATACATTTCAAAGGGTAGCGATTCCTATCATCCTACAGTCAACAATTATTAAATAGACTAAAACAGCAATTAGTATTTCCAAATGGTGCATCCAAAGAGCACACAGCTATAGGCACGTCCTTATAGAAGGGATCGACTTCTCAAATCAATCAAATATTTAAAGAGAGATATCCTCAAAACAGAAGGCAGGGTAGAAAAGAGGAACATAATATTTCAATCAGCAAACGAATAAAAACCTGTCTCTTGCAATTCCTGCAGATCGTATATGTTAGAGAGGCAGCAGCAATACATTAACAGTAAATTAAATATAATAATATAAAGACATATATATATGTACATGTATATGTATGTATATTTATGAATTGTCTTCATCCTATGATCAATCCAATATAAGGTTGCAGAAGGTGAGTAAGGAATCAAAAAACGTGGAGAGATACAGCAACTCAAGTGATGTACTCACTTAACAATAATATTTAGCATATTTTGAATATAAGAAATAGATATAGCTAATCTGATTATTGGTGTAATGCTTTCTTTAGTATTATCATGATGATAATGATGTTGATATTGACTTAAAGAATCAGTAATAAATGCAAATATATTTGATTCCTAAAAGATTGTCTTTTGAGTTTTTGCAAACCTACTAGGGAGGAAGGGCCTGAAAAAAGTGGTGCCTAAAAATCCCACTCAAGTCTGCCCCCGGAACCCAAGGCAAGGATGGGCCATGGAGGGGTGGAAATTCCACTTAATGTTCCACCCAACCCCAAGGCATGGGTGGGCCATGGAGGGGTGGGGGTCCCACTCAAGATCCATTGAGGCCATGGAGGGGTGGTAGGCCTGGAACCACTTATAAGCTCCGTTGGCTTCCCCTCAGTAGGTTAAGTGTCTTCCAAGGTGATGACAGGGGTAGAGAAAGCAGGTACTAGTGTATCCACTAAGCATGCCACTCCGAGGTTGATATTGTCTTGGTTTGGATGTTCCTGCTGCTCGGAGCCAAGGGGTGGGCTGTCTGGGTCGGATGCTTGTGCTCTTGGGCTTAGATGGATAGCTTCGGGCGAATCTACCCATGTCACTCCCATGTCTTCATTATTAATTTTATGATTATTTTTATGTTTTGGATATCTAGATATTAATGCCAACAGACATATGTATGTGGAAATGTTAATATGGTAAATGTAGACTTCAATCCAGGATTACTTCATTAGAGAGCATTTATTTGAAAGAAGAAACCCTAAACTTAATCAACAAGCGAATTCTAGGGCAAAGTAGGACAACGGACATTATAAGGAAAACCCTTTCGGGTAAAAAGCCCCACTCTCCAAAAGCATAGTACTTCTCTATTATATCAAATAGTGAATACAAAATATTTCCAAGTACAAAGCTTCTTCAACAAGTGGTTCGAAACAAACACCTATTCTGGAGTGATACCGTGTAATGTCCCCTTCTCAGTAGCCACGTCGAGTGCATTTTAGCCTTTTTTTATTCCCGAAAGGCTAAAAGGAGAAATAAGGGAATAAATATTAAATTAACTATTTGTGAAGTTATCTCAATAAAATAATATCATAAAGATAGCTTTATATTTAATTAATTTAATAAAGTGAAAAAAATAAAATGTTATATTATAAAGTCACTTGAGGAATCAAATATTATTATTTTCTAGAAGCTTCTTGGAGGTGATTGTGAATTCTTTATAAGTAGCTTATTGGAGACTAATTGTCATCTATTGAGTTTGCATATTCACATACCAGCATTGGTGAAGCTTGAATGCTTGTTTTCCCGAGGGTTTGAAGACTCTAAGGTACCGGTTTCGGTTGTGAAATATCAACCCTAGCTGGATTGAGTGAGATATTTGAGTCTCTCAAGTTGTGCCAAAATTTTGTGGCCTTTGGCCAAATTTTGATTATATGGTGAAGAATCGATTGGAGAAGCATTGATAGATTTTGTGAAGACATCTACAATCAAGGAGTGATGTGATTTCAGCATCAAAAAGGAGGATTTTGGAGGAATTATTGCAGCCCCTTGGAGTGGACAATTTTTGCACTTGAGGAGGACGAATTTCCATTGTTGGAGCTGGTTCGATTTTTATACATTTTGCTGGTAAAAATTGTGGTATGTTAGGAGGCTGGGCGCAAATGTATATTGGTGCGATTTTGTTTAAGAAGGCAGGGAAAAATTCAGACAAGCTCTTGGAAGGGTCGTTGGACTTCTAAGAGGCTAGGCGCAACATTAAGAGGATCAAGGATGATGTCTTCCTGAAGAATCGAACAGATCATGGTGGCTGCCACTTCAATATCAGGTTCCTTGTTTTGCATTGTGAAGTCAATCAAATTGTAGTAGGAAATTCGCCGTCTCATACAGTGAATTGGCATTGTAAATTTCAGTCAATATTGCATTACTTAGAGTAGTTTGATCGCTGTTCCAAGACAACATTATATGATTGAAAATTCAGTCCATGTAGTCAAGTCGATATATGAAGAAGGCATATGTGTTAGGGTCTGATTTCATTTGCAAATGTCATAATACTGGAGTAGAGTTTGGCAGCAAACTGTTTGACGAAATGTCTTGTTGCGGTAGATGCACATTTGCATGGATAGTTGTCATTTATATGCATTGAAATTACAAAAATATCTTGCATATCATTCTTATCTCATTTGTAGACAAATTGCATTGTTGAATAAGCATTTCAATCATCATTTGCACCACTCAAACCCAAAACAAGACAATCAAAAAATCATTACCAACAAATATAAGATTGCAAGACAAGTATTTGTCAAAATTCCTAAGGCCGAAAATCAAAGGTTTATGATCAGATTTGGCAAGGCACTTTACAGTGGTATTAGAGCTAGCATTCTTGCCAGCCTATGTGTTAGAATTGGGTTATGAATGGAGAGATTCTAGATATTCCAGATCACAACCCATTTGACATTCCTTACAGAAGGTTGAAAAAAGGTTTGAGTCCATTTGAGATCATGGATCAGAATATCACTCAGCATATGCTTAGTGATTTAGCTAGAGGCCAACAACAGTTGCATGAAGACATGGTTAGAGGTCAACAAGAGTTGATACAAACACTAAACCGGCTCTGGGGTAATAGAAACAACAATGGAAATAATGGCAATAATGGACAAAATGGACATAACAAAGGTCATGATAATAATGCAGAAGCCAGTAATACAACTCAGAGCAATGCTAGGGCAGCTAGCAGGATGACACTGAGAATGTAATGTCCCCTTTTTTGGCATGATCATGTTTGGTGGTGGTTAGCCTATTACTTAGACTCTCGTAGGCTAACAGGTTGGGTTAGAGGGTCAGTGACATTATCTGGAGGAGTTTTGTCGTTCTCGTTTTCAGAGCTCAGTGATTGGTTCACAGCAGGGCTTGGCAGTTCAGGAGTTGACAGCTTTTGACGGCACAAAATTCTATGGAGATTTGAGGAAGTTATGCTTATTTGAGTGATTTAAGTTATTAATTAACTTAATATTTTATTATAAAGTCAAATTGACTTTATACATTTTATATCACTTAAATATTCTCTAAAAGTGATTTAATATTTTAATCACTTAAAACATAAAGGGCGCCCAAGTATTTAAGTCAAAACTATTGAAATGACTTAAATATATATTAAAAGGTTTAAAATATGAAGAAGGGCGTATCTTTCTTGGAATTCGTTCCTTTTTGCATATAAGGCATTTTTGGCAATGAGAAACTCATCACTGAATATTTCGACTTTGCCTTGGACATTTTCTTGTGCTTTCACCTGTGATTAGGGTTTTGATCAATCTTCCATTGGAGAAAGAAATCTCTTCAGTGTTCAACACTTTTGAGGCTGTGAGAGACCGGCCGAATTTGTGCAGTCTATGAGAGCTTCATACAGAGGTTCTACTGTGCTTCATCAGAGTTTTATTGAGTTCTTTATCAGATATAGGAGGGTTTGTGGAGATAGCGACCTCCTTACAATTTGGCAGGCAGTTGACTTCATGGCCGTACCTTCTGAGTGGGAATTCTGGTTGTTTGCATTGAAGTGTGTGGCTCTTGTGCAAGGGCGTTTGGATTTCCTAAGAGAAACGCCTTCCTTTCTGAGGGTTTCTCTTCACCTCTTTTGGCGTCTAGCTTGTACTCATCATCTGCCATAGTTTTCAGGCTGGGCTTTGCATTCTGTAGCTTTCTACACCAAATTTTGTTAGTTTTTCACCATCTTGGCTGGTGAATTGGACTACATTCTTAAATAAATAATTTGGAAGTTTTCGGGTATGTTTATGAGTTCTGAATCCATTGTTGAGCTTATTTATTACCTTCTGTAACTTCAATTTGCTTTAATTAGCTTAGATTTACACTTTATAAGCATTTATGCTGTGCACTCCTATTTCTCTCTAGAAACTCTTCTCTAAAAAACGTAAAAAAAACAAAAAGATAAATAGAAGATAGGGGTTTGAGTTGAGAGCCAGCAGGGCTCATCATAGTGGTATCAGAGCGGTTTCCTGCCATCCTGTTGGGTAGATTGGACATTTGAATCAGTTAGTTAATCATGTTTACTTCAAGTACCCAGAAGCAGTGGGACAAGAATATGGAGAAGCTTAAACAAAGTTTGAAAAGGTTGGATGAAAATCAGAAAAGGATGAATGAATTGTTTTCACACCCTGCAAACATAGACAAAGCAGCACGGTATATGGCATCCATCTTCAGATCTACATCACAAAACAAAAGTGAGAAACATGAGGCCTCTACAGGTGAAGTATCTAGAAATCTTTAAATGAATTTTCAGCAACTAGTGACCAGCATACAGCTGATCCTATGGAGAATAAAAAACAGACTTACATTGAGGAAGATGTTGGGCATGGAACACTTCATGATGACAACAAGACTGGAGAAGAGCAAGTGATGTTTGAAGACAAACCAATTGTATTAGAGCAGCCACATGAAGATAAGTTTTCTTGTGATGCTTCATCAGCAGAAATGTATGAAGATATGGCTTCTACAACTTCTTTTGAGACATCCTATGAGGTACATAGCAGCAGTACCTTAGATGCTGATGACAACACACATGATGCTACTGATTATGAGGTGAGTGATGCACATTCAACTTCATGCTATAGTTCAGATTTGGATAGAGAACAGGAAGTGATTCAAGAGGGATTTTCCTCTCCACAGTACTATCAGGGGTTAGAGTTACACAGTTTTGATCAGCGTGGTGTTGTTGTTCAGTTTGTGAACAACCTTTTGTTTGAGGTGGACGCTACTATGACTTATGATAATCCGCTATTTGTGTTGGGGGCTGATCACACAGTGGACCCTAACCGTGAGATGTGCAGAGACAGTGATGTTTGGAGTCCTTACAGTGTATCAGGATTTCAGACACAACTCATGGAGGAGTTTACAGGTGTGTACACGGTGTTGAGCGCATACAACTTCACCTTTGATCCGCATGTACATGAGTTATACCAGGTGCATAGTCTTGATATGCACGTGTTGGACATGTTGGATGATAGTATATCTCGTGCAGAGGTTGGAAGCAAGTATTGCTTGCAGTTTGACTTGCTTCCTCATGAGTATTTCGCTCCTATGGAAGACAACACTGAGATTGACAGGGTACAGCATAATGATCAAACTGATCAGATATGGGAGTTACAGGAGACTGTTGATGATAGTAGGGACATTCCACGGCACTATCCTTGGGATCCTGGTGGAGTGGTTGATTCTTTGTTGTTGAGATTGCTTGCGGACAAGCAATATCCGGGAGGGCGGACTGTAATGTCCCCTTTTTCGGCATGATCATGTTTGGTGGTGGTTAGCCTATTACTTAGACTCTCGTAGGCTAACAGGTTGGGTTAGAGGGTCAGTGACATTATCTGGAGGAGTTTTGTCGTTCTCGTTTTCAGAGCTCAGTGATTGGTTCATAGTAGGCCTTGGCAGTTCAGGAGTTGACAGCTTCTGACGGCACAAAATTCTATGGAGATTTGAGGAAGTTATGCTTATTTGAGTGATTTAAGTTATTAATTAACTTAATATTTTATTATAAAGTCAAATTGACTTTATACATTTTATATCACTTAAATATTCTCTAAAAGTGATTTAATATTTTAATCACTTAAAACATAAAAGGGCGCCCAAGTATTTAAGTCAAAACTATTGAAATGACTTAAATATATATTAAAAGATTTAAAATATGAAGAAGGGCGTATCTTTCTTGGAATTTGTGCCTTTTTGCATATAAGGCATTTTTGGCAATGAGAAACTCATCATTGAATATTTCGACTTTGCCTTGGACATTTTCCTGTGCTTTCACCTGTGATCAGGGTTTTGAGCAATCTTCCATTGGAGAACGAAATCTCTTCAGTGTTGAGCACTTTTGAGGCTGTGAGAGACCGGCCGAATTTGTGCAGTCTGTGAGAGCTTCATACAGAGGTTCTACTGTGCTTCATCAGAGTTTTATTGAGTTCTTTATCAGAGATAGGAGGGTTTGTGGAGATGGCGACCTTCTTACAGTTTGGCAGGCAGTTGACTTCATGGCCGTACCTTCTGAGTGGGAATTCTGGTTGTTTGCATTGAAGTGTGTGGCTCTTGTGCAAGGGCGTTTGGATTTCCTAAGAGAAACGCCTTCCTTTCTGAGGGTTTCTCTTCACCTCTTTTGGCGTCTAGCTTGTACTCATCATCTGCCATAGTTTTCAGGCTGGGCTTTGCATTCTGTAGCTTTCTACACCAGATTTTGTCAGTTTTTCACCATCTTGGCTGGCGAACTGGACTACTTTCTTAAATAAATAATCTGGAAGCTTTCGGGTATGTTTATGAGTTCTGAATCCATTGTTGAGCTTATTTATTACCTTATGTAACTTCAATTTGCTTAAATTAGCTTAGATTTACACTTTATAAGCATTTATGCTGTGCGCCCCTTCTATTTCTCTCTAGAAACTCTTCTCTAAAAAACGTAAAAAAAACAAAAAGATAAATAAAAGATAGGGGTTTGAGTTGAGAGCTAGCAGGGCTCATCACAGAGAACTCTCATGCCTCAATTCTTGGGAGAACAAGCTGTTGGAAATCAGGAGCAGCAAGCACAAGGGGAAGGTTTCTCAGATTATTTGAGAGAGTATAATTCTGTGGGAGATGAATTTCATGCTGCCATGTCATTGGAAGATTTTTGTAATATCAAACTCAAGAACAGACCTAGAAACAACAATAGAGGACAACAAAACCAGGATCTACAATGCAAGGTTGGGAAACTTTCAATCCCTTCCTTTGATGGGTCTAGTGAATGCACAGCTAGAGCATGGGTACAGAAGTTGGATACCTATCTCCAGCTTAACCCTATGTTGGAGTTAGAAGCCATCAAATATGTTACTCTACACTTGGATGGTGAAGCACATGAGTGGTGGTATCATGGGCTTGTCACATTGAGACATGCTAATATCACATCCTATTTGAAGTTCACACAAAAATTGATGGATAGGTTTGACTAGAAGGATCTTGAGCTCCATTTCCGTGAGCTAGCACAGCTTAAGTAGAGTGGTTCAGTTGATACATATTTCAGAGTTTCAGCGGTGATAGATATATCGGAGTAGAGGTTGGTTATGCTCTTCATTGAGGGTCTATCCGAACCACTTCATGGTTGGATCAAGGCTTTCAAACCTGACTCCCTACAGGATGCAATCACTAGAACTAGAGACATGTAGCACTCCACACCTAGCCACAAACCCCCTTCTAAACCCTTTGTTTCTCAAAAGAACAAGGGTAAGAAGCCTTTCCAGAAGAAGGGAAACAAGAAAAGTGATCCAAATGAGGAGTATCGCAAGGAATGCAGAATAAAGGGAATATGTTACCATTGCAAGGAACACTGGGAATCTGGACACCATTGCCTAGGTAAAGGAAAGGTTCATCTCATTGAGGTCATATCAGAGGACGAGAGTAGTGATGATGAGCAAGCACAGGATAATGATGACAATAGCTTAGATGAGGAGTAGCCCTAGGAGAAGGGCAAGAGTAGTACTATTGCTACTCTATCTGGCACACCTAGATTCAACTCTTTTAGAGTTAGAGGTGTTTTACAGGGGTAGCGCATAGCAGTGTTGATTGATAGTGGGGCCACCCACAACTTCATCGATGCAGCCCTAGTGGCAAAGTAGAAGCTACCAACAGAGGACTTTGAGGGATTTAATGTGATGGTGGCAGATGGTTATAACATGACATGCACTTAGAGGGTTCCACAGTTGCCTATCACTTTGGGCAATTACATAGTCACGAATGAATTCTATGTGGTAGATTTTGGAGACACTAATGCTATCCTTGGAGTTAAGTGGTTACATTCATTAGGGAAATATTCATAGAACTTTCAGACAATGGAACTTCAGTTCAAGACAGTAGATGGGCAGCGGACAGTGCTTAGAGGCATGGCTATTGGTTCAACCAAGGTTGTGTTTTCCAAACGCATGGAGAACATCTTTCGACATGATGACATAGCTTGGGAAGCAGAGTGTTTGATTACCATTAAGGGGACTCCGGATTTAGGGCAGCCATATCACATTGATGTTCAGGAGGTTCTTGGTAAGCATGATAAGGTGTTTGGAGAGATACCACCAAGGAGGTCACCTGGTAGGGGTTTTGAGCATACCATTGAGTTGGAGGAGGGGGCCAAACCAGTCATCACCACCCCCTATCGTCATCCTAAGAAATTCAAGGACGAGATGGAGAAAGCAATCAAGAAATTGCTTGAGATGGGACATATTAGACCGAGCTCTAGTCCATTTGCTTCTTCTGTGGTTCTGGTGAAGAAGGATGGAACCATGCAGATGTGCATTGACTACTGAGCTCTCAATAAGAAAACCATTAAGAATAGGTATCCCATACCCCGGATTGATGAGTTATTGGATGAGCTTCATGGAGCAGTATACTTTTCTAAGATTGATCTTTGTTCGGGGTATCATCAGATCAGAGTCAGAGAGCAGGACATACACAAAACAACATTCCATTGTCACTATGGGAACTATGAGTTCCTAGTTATGTCATTTGGATTGACAAACACACCTACCACATTTCAGTCCTGCATGAATCATATATTTAATAAGCAGTTGCATAAATTCTTGTTGGTGTTCTTTGATGACTTGCTCATATATAACAAGACATGGGAGGAGCATTTGAGGCAGCTTGATGAGGTCTTGTCTATCATGGAGCAGCAATCACTTTATGCTAAGGCATCGAAATGTGAGTTCGGCCTTAGGGAGATATTATATTTGGGGCATGTGATTAGTGCAGACGAAGTGCAGGTCCACTAGGGAAAGATACAGGCGATACTTGATTGGCCAACACCCAGGACTCTTACAGAGCTGCGAGGATTCTTTGGGTTGTGCAGCTACTACAGGCGCTTTGTGAGAGGATTTTCACAGTTAGGAGCACCGTTGATAGATCTCACGAAGAAGGGTGCACTCAATTGGTTTGATGAGGCATAGCGAGCTTTTGATAAGCTCAAGGAGGTGATGAGTAGTTGCCTAGTGTTAGCACTTCCAGACTTCACCCAACCTTTTGTACTCGAGTGTGATGCTTCGAGTGAAGGTATAGGGGCAGTTCTGATGCAGAACCGTCATCCCATAGCATTTGAGAGCTGCAAGTTGCGGGGACCTGAGAGACTTTACTCCATATATGATAAGGAGATGCTCACCATAATGCATGCTTTGGCGAAGTTTAGACAATATTTGGGTGGAGGGAAGTTTGTGGTGAGGACCAACCACAACAGTCTCAGGTATTGCTTGGAGTAGAAAGATTTGAATGAGAGGCAACAAAAATGGGTGAACAAAATACAGGCCTATGATTTTGATATTGAGTATGTGAAAGGGAAGAAAAATGTTGTTGCAGATGCCCTTTCCAAGAAGCCTTCCACTTGTTCACTTTCTGAGATTTCCGCTGATTGGAAGTCTCTTTTGTTGGTTGAGTACTCCAAGAACAGATTTGCATGTGAGTGGATAGATGGACGGATACAGGATGACAGGTATTGAGTTGTGGATGATGTGATTTTCTACAAGAATAGGATCTACTTGGTGCCAAAATCTCGACTGAAGGAGAAGATATTGCAGGCTTCTCATGACACTCCCCTAGTAGGCCATCAGGGCTATTTCAAAACTTACAGACAAATCAGAGAGAGGTTCTCTTGGAAGGGCCTCAAAGATGATGTTTTGAGACATGTCAGGGAATGTGTGACTTGTTAGTAGAACAAGTCAGAGCATACACATCCAGCAGGATTGTTGCATCCATTTCCTATCCTAGAGCAGAAGTGGGAGAGCATTTCCATGGACTTCATCACAGGTCTACCCAAGGTACATGGGAGAGATAGCATTTTTGTGGTGGTGGATCGGTTGACGAAGTATGCTCACTTCTTTGCTATTTCGACAAAGTACAGGGCTCCACAAGTAGCTGAGCTATTCTTCAAAGAGATTTTTAGATTGCATGGGCTACCCCGATACATAGTCAGTGGGTGCAGAGAAGCTCAAGCCCAGATTTTATGGGCCATACAGGATCATCAGGCGGGTTGGAGAGGTAGCATATGAGTTGGAGTTGCTAGAGAGCAACAAGATTCATAATGTATTTCATGTTTCGTGCCTCAAGAAGGCACTAGCTCAGTAGGTTACTTCTTCTTCAAAGCTTCCACCATTGGATAAGGAGGGACATTTGATCATAGTCCCCAAGGAAATTATAGATACCTAGGAGAAGAGATTGAGGAATAGGGGGGTGAAGGAGTATTTGGTGAGATGGAGAGATTTGCCAGCCGAGGATGCCACATGGGAGAATGAGCAGATTCTTTAGCACTAGAGCTTGCAATTGTTTGGGGACAAGCAATTTCAGGAAAGGAGGACTGTAATGTCCCCTTCTTAGTAGCCACCTGGAGTGCATTTTAGCCTTTTATTATTCCCGAAAGGCTAAAAGGAGAAATAAGGGAATAAATATTAAATTAATTATTTGTGAAGTTATCTCAATAAAATAATATCATAAAGATACCTTTATATTTAATTAATTTAATAAAGTGACTAAAATAAAATGTTATATTATAAAGTCACTTGAGGAATAAAATATTATTATTTTCTAGAAGCTTCTTGGAGGTGATTGTAAATTCTTTATAAGGAGCTTATTGGAGACTAATTGTCATCTCTTGAGTTTGCATATTCACATATCCGCATTGGTGAAGCTTGAATGCCTGTTTGCTTGAGGGTTTGAAGACTCTAAGGTACCGGTTTCGGTTGTGAAATATCAACCCTAGCTAGATTGAGTAAGAGATATATAAGTCTCTCAAGTTGTGCCAAAATTTTGTGGCCTTAGGCTAAATTTTGATCATATGGTGAAGAATTGATTGGAGAAGCATTGATAGATTTTGTGAAGTCATTTATAGTCAAGGAGTGACTCAATTTCCGCATCAAAAAGGAGGATTTTGGAGGAATGATTGCAGTCCCTTGGAGTGGACGATTTTTGCACTTGAGGACAAATTTCCATTGCTGGAGCTGGTTCGATTTTTATACATTTTGCTGGTAAAAATCATGGTATGTTGGGAGGCTGGGCGCACATGTATATTGGTGTGATTTTTTCTAAGAAGGCAGGGAAAAATTCAAACAAGCTCTTGGAAGGGTCATTGGACTTCTAAGAGGCTAGGCGCAACATTAAGAGGATCAAGGATGACATCTTCATGAAGAATCGAACAGATCATGGTGGTTGCCACTTCAATATCATGTTCCTTGGTTTGCATTTGTTTTGCATTGTGAAGTCCATCAAATTGTCGTACGAAATTCGGTATCTCATACAGTGAATTGGCATTGTAAATTTCAGTCAATATTGCATTACTTGAGTAGTTTGATCGCATTTCCAAGGCAACATTATATCATTGAAAATTTAGTCCATGTAGTCAAGTCAATATATGAAGAAGGAATATGTGTTAGGGTCTGATATCATTTCCAGCATTGTAACAAATCAGATTTCATTTGCAAATGTCATCATAGTGGAGTAGAGTTTGGCAGCAAACTGTTTGACAAAATGTCTTGTTGCTGTTGATGCACATTTGAATGGATAGTTGTCATTTATATGCATTGAAATTACAAAAATATCTTGCATATCATTCTTATCTCATTTGTAGACAAATTGCATTGTTGAATGAGCATTTCAATCATCATTTGTACCACTCAAACCCAAAACAAGACAAATAGAAAATCATTATGAGCAGATATAAGATTGCAAGACAAGTGTTTGTCAAAGTTCCTAAGGCAGAAAATCAGAGGTTGATGACTAGATTTGGCAAGGCACTTTACATAGTGGCAGCACTTCGTTACCTGCAAACAAACTATGCATTCTACAATGCAAGGCACTCAATATGTAGAGAGATGCAAGCTTCAAGAAGCATCTAGAAGGAGAGGGGTGTCCAAATCCACATGGCACAATTCCCACGCCATGAACATACTCTCTTACACCCCTTACAATTGTCATAACATGCAAATATTCCTTCCTCAAGCTTGGGCACCTATAATATAGTAAAAATAGATTATGACAGATTCCTTACACATCTTACATCTGTCATAGAATTTGTAATAACTGACAACACTTATAGCTGTAAGAGAATCTGTCATAATTGACCAAGAATACCTAATTCTCTTACAGCTTGTCATAACCCAACTTGGGTGCCAACTTTCTCCATGCAACAAGATGCCTTATGTAATGTCCCCTTCTCGAGCATGATCTTCTCAGATGACCATTGGCCTATTCTGGAGACCCATAGGCTACTCGGATGATTTGATTAGGGTTTCTTGTGTGGAGGTTGCTGTTGCTCGTGAATTGGTGATTGAACTGCGGATTCCTTCTGGGTTTTCATGGGCTTCGCGGTGATGTAATTTTCTTAGGTATTCCGAGCACTTTCTGGAATTTACTATTTTTAGTAAATTTTATTTTTGGCAGTGGTCCTGTTGGTCTCGGCACAGTTGGCTTTCCTCTTCAGTCGACTCAGTTGGTTTGTTCAATTTTGGCCTTGGGATGTGTTGGTGTACGTTTTATCATCCATCGAACACACAGAATAAAATGTCCAGAGACACTCTATCCTCTCTTGAAAAACCACCGCGTATGCTAAGATTGCGAGAAGATCATATGGCGATTCCAAGGTTTCTTTTGCCGGGTCTCGACGTGTGGATAAGCTCAATGGGTGTTGTGATTTGCTGGTAATAAACAAGGGGACTTACGTTAAAGAACTTTTCACAAGTTTGGGACTTAGGCGGATTTATCATTAAAGGCTTCTCAATTAGGACTTCAATTTAGATCTCAAAAAAAAAAGGCAAAAGGATAAGGGTTCAGAGAATCTATTCTATGCCTAGGAATTTGAGAGACAATAAAGATTTAGGCGAAAGGAAATAACCGCACTTTGTTTCGCCTCTTGCAGGACAACATACGCAAAGTGGGTGCAATCTTCAAGGGGTGTGATAATGATTTTCAAACCTCGAATGAGGCCGAAGTTAAGCTTCCACGATTATAAGCTCAGGCTAACTTTGCGCATCTAATGCAAATCATCCATTCGAAGAAAGTATGAGCAACACTTCACCATTGAATCGATACGATCAATCTCTCATTCACTTAACCAATACTCAAAAGAAAATTCTACTTAGCTTAATTCTAACTTTAATCTATGGCGGAAGAAGATATGCAACCTCGCTTACTATTTGACAATAAAAGTTATTCAAAGCAAATCATGCATAAGAGCTTTTATTATTCGAAATAGTCTCAATGCAACAATCTCATAATCTGTCTCCACACAAATGAAAGTGAGAGATCATCAGTTTATATAGAGTTTCAAAAATGAAATGAAGGGCCGAGATTAAAACAATATCAACGGCCGAGATTATTACAACCCAACCCTAATTAGGGTTGCCCAAAATAACATGGGTCATCAATGGGTAAACTATGATAAAAGTAGGTTGAAGCTATTATCAAGGAGAGAGCGTCCTTATCATGCGGAGACGGCATTGCGTTAAGCGAACTGGACACCTACTTTGCCAATGACCTCCCATCGTGGCAGGTGTATTTGTACCCAAACCAAATTTTTTGCTTCATTAAGGCATTTTGCATTTCAAAGTCTAAACCTCGCTAAAATGTTGTAAAATACCGTTTTGGGCAATGTCAAGCATGGAGTTTTTGTCAATATTTGTCAGTCAAAGTCAGTTATATTGAGCAAAACTTGAAGCAGAGACTCAAAATGATGATTTTCACGATGGAGGAGTATTGCAGGCGACATTTCATATTGCAGACGGTCATTTCAATGATCGAGACAGAGTTTTCAGTGATCAAATCATGGAGATTTTTCAGAGGAAAAGCCTCAAAGTGCAAGCATAGCTCAGGGGCGCCCAGTTTTTTGGAGGTCAAGATCTTGTTTGAAGTGCTCAAGCATACAGTCAA
>VDFB02191506.1:0-13123 GCA_007258455.2 Sequoia sempervirens
CAACTTCTTCTAAATATTTCAACACTATCTCTCGTTGAGCAAGGCACCACTTCAAGATATCAAAGTATGATAAAGAGGTTTTCTATTTTTGCATCTCAGAAACAATATCAAACTCTTTGTTATAACTTGCATTACATTTGAAAACACCATATAAATTACCTTTGTTATGGAAGTCAGGTGGACCTTTTGGTGGAGGAGGGTTATTATCAGCACTTTGATTCAGAGGCACCATGTGATTAGGTGGTGCTGATGTAGTGAACAAACCCTTATTATGATTCCTTAAAAAGTGTCTTCCTTTTTCTAAAAGGCTTGGGTATCATACACATCTTACTCTGGTTCATTCTCATTTTGCATTGGGAATGAAGGTTCTTCCTCAAAGAGGTCATAAGTCATTGTTGTATCTACTGAGCCACCTTCTTTATTTGAATTCCCTTAGTATGTTTGGACATCTTCTTGCGCCATCTTCATGACTTTCTCCATTTTAGGGTAGTTCACCTTGGAATGGATTGGGGTATCATGCAACCTACACCAGTTAGTCATAAAATTAAGGTCAACCACATTTTTGTATGTGATCTATCCTCATTAGCTTGATAATTGTGAGAAAATCCACCATTATTTGGCCATGTATTCCATTGTTGGTTGTTATTTGGCCTCTGGTAATATCCTCTATTTTGATTTTGATAGCCTTGGTTAGGGGAGTTTTGTCCTTGATAACCCCTCTGGCTGTGATTGTTGTTATTCTAATAATTACCCTAATTATTGTTCTGATTAGGTTAATTACCTTGATTTTGAGAGGGGTTCAGTTTAAGCTAAGCCATGTCATTTGTGACTCGAGACAGAGTTTTCTTTAAGGTCTCCACCTCATTTGTGAGTTGAACTATTTTTTCATTTTCAACACTCTTTGCAACAGGTGGCTGGCCAATAAGATTTGGTGTTCCAGCTTGGTTATGATGAGCCTATGATTGTTGAAAGAAGTCAGGAGCTCCATGGAAAAGTTGAGTCTGCAACTCAGACATAGGTCCATAATGGGAATGAGACATTCCTGGGACAATATTGAATAAAGGGGTTGGGCTAGGAATCAAATATCCCATTGAAGGAAAGCCTCCTCCCAAACTTACTTTTTGAGAGCTAATTTGTTGTTGTAGCTTGATAGCTAGATGATAAACCTTAGACAATGAATCAATATCTATCGGCTGATAAGTCCTTTGCAGGAATAAGCCAAGCAAAGGGTCTATAGCTCTAAAGTATACTTGAATGGAACTATTCTCATTAACTAGATAGGGGTCTTGCAGTCTCCTATACATCCATTGAAACCTAGTATTAAACAAGGGAAAAGGTTCACTTGGCTCCTTCCTAATGGTAGGAAATTGGTGGAACAAAATGGTTGGATCCACGTAAACTCTAAACTGATTGATGAAAGCATTCTCCAGGTCTATCTAGCTCATAATAGAATGTTGAGGAAGATTTAGGTACTAGTTGTACACCATATCCCCTAAGGAATAAGGGAACAACCTAAAAACTACATCATGGTGATATTTGGGCTCTAGTACAAGTGTCCTTAAAAGCTTTTATGTGCTCTTCAACACTCCTTTATTCTCCATGAATGTATTTGGGACATGATTTCTTAGGATTCTTAGGCATATCATGAAAGCCTCCGAGAATAGTCCCTAATGGAGAGCGATTATTTTGAAAAAATTCCATTGGTGGTGGTGGTGGTGGTTGAACTAGATGTAATGACACTTGAGATGGATTCAGTGGTGGATTGATAGATATCCACTAGGGTATTGGTGAAAAGCCTAGTGGAGTGAGTGGAGCTGACACGCATGGTATGATGGTTTCCCTAGTCTTGTGAATCTTGTGTCTTATTGGGGTCTTGAGTTCTATCAAAGGTGGAGGATTTTTAGCTGATTGAAGAACTCTATGGGACCTTTTTGGTCAGAAAAACCCAGTATTATCCAGTTTTCCCTTCTAGGCCCTCCTTCTAGAGCCAAAAATCTATTGATAGGGCTAGACGAGCATAGAAATAGTAAACAAAATACTACTATTTTGTTCTCCTAAAAGAGAAAGAATAATGCGTGGATATCTATCACCCAAGGTCTTGGTAATCGGTTCTCAACTATGTTGGTTTCACTCAATGGTTGATGTGAACTATAATATTTAGGGGGCCTGCTAGTATTGAGCTTCTGGATTTTAACAGCACACTACAAATCACCATTTAAACTAAACATAAGATAAAATTTTATTCCTTGAAAGCTTTGCAAATCAAATGGTTAATCCAAGATAAGTACCATTCTAGAACATAATATGAAGTAGATTTAAATCTGGCTACTTTTACTATTGATGTAATAGATAACAACATTTATAAATCTGGAAAAATCACTAGTGTATAGAAAATCCATGCCTTTAAATCATCTCCATCTATATTAAGAGAATCTAGAATAAACATCACCTCCCTCTACTGAATCTAACTCCTACTCTGTTCTGCTCTTAAGTTTCTCGAGATACCTTCAGAAAATTCCTACTATTCTAAATCTATCTCTATCTCCTATATTAGACTCACTCTTCTTCTTTTTTTAACAAAGAGGTCCCAAAAGGTATCATATACAAAATATGTCAAAAAAGAATCTGTCGGTCCCTACTTTATGGTTTTAAAAAAAGTCAGTTATAGAAGGGTCAGCCCTCAAACTTTTTTTGAATAAAGTTTATAATGCATTCAATGTGCATCCCCCTATCCATGTAAGTGAAGGATCATCATCAAGAGTAGCCCTTAGATCTTTCACAACCATTGCATTAACTTTTGGCATCCATTTCCACCCTCGAACTTCATTACAAAGTTGATTTGAATGTTTTGTATCATTATCAGAAATTTTGATCTACCTTTTCCAGTACACATCATAGCTATCTCTAAGACTCATGGCTCCTTCCTCCTTTCATCTTTACTCTCACTCTAGATCTTTCTGCAAGTTGACCCCCTTAAGAGATAGCATTAGATTTCTCCTATCTAAACTTGAACACCATTGTTCGCTGAGTCGATTGATCACCTTCAATCTCAAAGTAGATCCATGCCATTTATTCTCATAGTTTATTGATCTTCTTCATAGGACAGTCACATGGTCAAAATTCCAATGGTTTTCCCTCAGCTCCCTCTAATTGGTGGAACACATACCACATAACCCTACTAGGTGGTCAAAATTCATTCAAATAGAATTGCATGTTGGTGAGACACTATTTGTGTCTCCCCAATGCAATTATACTTCATAGTAGCAATTGGTATAACTTAGAATTGTTGGCAAGACTTCATATCGAGCTATAGGAGTTATATTGATATCCAAAATTATCACCCAGACTACCGCTTTCAGCTAGACATCATAGCGAGCCCTTAAGAGTTATACCATAGTGTTCCTCCATTGGCAAGACATCCGCATTCAGAAAGACATCATTCAGTTAGCAAGAGGTCATAGCGGGTTCCCATTAGTCATACCGAAGAGCCAAAACCATCAACGAGACCCCAACAAGTGAAAGAGATATCTCCCCGAAGCCACAACCTTAGGCGAGACCACCTTCGGCCTGCCAAAATTCATAGCAAATGAGACTTCCTTTTGGTGAGACTCCACTTGGTCGGTATGACATCATACTAAGGCCATTTCATTCACTCGGAGTCTCCCCGAGCTCAATCTTGTGAACAACTACTAGTGAGAGGTCCATTGGTCAGAAAAAGATTACACTAAAGGCACAAACCTTAGGTGAGACACCATCGGGTTGGAAAGACCTTACCCTGAAGCCAACTCCTTTCCTTGACGTCAGCCTTGTGAATAGCTTTCAGCAAGACTCCCATCGGTTGGGAAGACTTCATACCGATGACACCCCCTTTCAGTGAGACTTCCTCTAGTTGGCAAGACATTACAGTGAGCCCTTCATCTTTTACTGAGAGCTCACCCCATTAGTGGGACTTCTCCCTGAACTCAAACCCTTTTGATGACACTCTGCCAGTACATGAGAAATAGAAAACTCGATAGTGACCAAAATGTCTTGGTGATCTGAGCATTTCAAATGAATAGAACACAACAGCCAGTCGGCAAGACATTTGAGGAGTCTCACCGACTTTATTCCTTGAGGATTTTTGTGCTAAATCTAATTGAGGCATGCTTTCAACTAAATCCACTGAGAAATAGCATCAGGTGTATGATTTAATCCTACAAAACAATGCCTCCATTAGTCCCAAAAAGCATTGAAAATACATTATTCTTCATCATTTCATTCAATTTTAACAAAAAGAAACCCAACTCTAGCTAAGGTAGAACCAAATCCGACAAAACAAGAGAAAGACCTAGGAGGAAAGCAAAATAACTCCTAAGACCCAAAACAAACAACCAAAGACAGTGAAAACAAAAGAAAAGGTGGACCTATTTTGTTCCAAAATAAAATGGGGTGGTTATGCAAGGCATAACACTTATGAGTTAGAGGACACATCTCAAGAATTCATTCCAAAGCATGATCAACATCTTTCACCAAAGTCTAGGAGTGGTCCTTTCCAATACATGTTGACTCCTTTGACCTCATGGTTACAGATATTGAAGGAACATTGGAATCGACCCTTGAGGATATTGAACCACTTACCATGTCTAATGATGACATCTAAGAACCCTTTGTAATAAATCCATCCTTTGAAATTGACCAAGGTCAAGAACTTGATTGAAAGCATGTCGAAAGCAACTCTAAAATCATTCATAATCAAGAATTTGTATCTCCAAGATCCTACAATGATCTAATGGAAACTCTCCTATCTATGCAAGATGTACATACTCCTCCATTTACCCAAGAGATGCTTTCTATGGATGGACACATATTTCTTCATTCAAAATAGGATCCCTTTATCTCTGGCATTGTTACACAAAAAGAGCAAGTTATATATTCGTATAGTCAAATAGATTTGTCAAGATCAAGATTAGATATATCCAAAATCCAAACTGAAGACATCATGTATGAAGATATCCAACATTATCCACTCAAGGAATTAGGTCAAAAAGAATAGGATATTCAGGAGTCAATAGAGCATCTAATTAAAATAACATCATCTCCAGTGGTTAGTTATCATAGAATGCATTCTAAACAGGAGCTCTTAGAACAAGTAGAATCAAAGCATGAAGATACTACTTCCACAATACTGGGGGAAACTTCATCTCAGGGTATGTGCAGGATCATGATGGGCCAAAAAGTGGAAATATTATGGGTATTTGTAGGGTATGTGGTTGATGACTTTTTTTTAACCCAAAATTGATGAAACGAAAAGGGGTTTTAGAGGAGATTCTTAGTTTTCTACAAATATAAATTATGCTTTAAGTTGAATTTAATAAATAATTATTATTTATTTTCTATTAGAATTATGTTTAAAGTCCTAATCGATAAGCTAATTGAAAAACATCTATAACTTTCAAATAGTATCACATTTTTTGAATCTAAAACATGCATCACATTCTATGCTTCACATACTATAGGATTGAAAAAACAAAAATTAAATTTCATGAATTTTTGACCAAGTTAAGGTGGTCAAACATACGAGTTTTTATATTTTTTAAAAGTTGTAATAAAAAATTCATAATTAATTATTTACTTGGAAAAAGTTTACAAAAAAATATGTATCACATCTAAACATGAGTCATCTACTTATATATAAAATATTATAAAAAAATATTATCATTTTATTATGGTTAGGGTGGTTAGACAGACACCTACATCTTATTTTTTCCTTGAAATTTAAGTACTACTACATTGAAATTTCAAATTTTCACCAAATAGAATTTATTTATTTTTAAATAAACCTAGTAATTTAGAAACTACATTCAATTTTCTATAGATTCTATTCTTACAATTTTTTGAAATAATATAGATAACTTATTCAATTTTTATGTCAAGTTCCTAACACTAATTTTTCTAAATTTTTTGCCACTTAAGGGCCTATTTTTTCCATGATGATCCTGCACATACCCCTCAAGCAAACATCAACATAGGAAGCATGAATAATCCTTATGATGAAACTAATGTCACTACTACAACTAGCCACGTCATGAATATTCATCCACCCATCACCTTATCCATGAATTGGGACCAACGTCAAAAGAAAGATTTGAACAAAGCACAAAGAATGCTATCAAATCAAAAGAAGCTAAGAAGCATCATGGACAAATCAAATATGCATGGGTACCAAAATATGGAAAGAAATATTATCCCTATCAATCTCCATTAGTCAAAGAAACAATGGGGCAAAATAAAAGAGGGAAAAGTATCCATCAAGGATGTTTGCAAAAGAAAAAGCAAGCTTTTCAAGTGACATACAAATTATATCAATTAGTTGGTCCTAATTCCATGCACACTTTTGTATACACCCATCATTGCTCATCTTCCCAAGTTTTGAGAGTAAAAGGTTCCAAACTATCAACCAATCCATCTCTTATCCCTAAACACACTCCATCCATGCCTCCGCACATGATATTCAATTCTCAAGCTGACCATGTATTGGAAATGACCCTTCATCATAAGGATTTTGAAGGCACTCTATCGTGATGTGAGCACATAGACAAAGTTATCTCTAGTATCAACAAAGCAAATCACGAATCCTAAAAGTTGAATTCAAGTGCACGTATCTTAACAAAGCAACTTCTTCAGGTAGGATACCAATTTCACATTATGAGAAAAGCATCTACATCGACACCACTAGGTAGGTCAGCATGAATCTTTCAAAAAAAATTAAAAACTTAAAAAATGAAAATCCAAAAAAATCAGAAAAATAATAAAAAATCGTCCTCTAGTGAAAACCACTATGGTGGCACTTTGGGCAAGACCATGATGAAAACCTGGAAAATAAGCATTATGTGTGGAATTGAGCACCTACGTGCACTAGTTTAGATGAAAGCATCTCATTCCATCCATAATAAATCCATTCACCCAAGAATCACCTATCCAATCCATGTGCATATATCTGCATCCATAGTCTGAGTTATCTTGATCTTGATGAAATTCTAGGGCACACTTTACACTTGCTCATGGTAAACATCTTGACATGGGTCATTTTCATTGATCCTATCCTATCCAATATTAAATGAGCCATGAAACATTATCCAAATGAGCATCATTTTTCAAACACCTTATCTTATTGCAAAATAATTCTTGGAATCCTTTGTGTGCTTACCATATCCATCCATCCACACACCTATACAAGCATCCATCCATAACATTCCATATATTGCTAGACACTAGGGGCGGATATTTACATCTTGCTTCAGGAATAAATCTTGATCTATATCCTCCAACTTATGTGGTGATTCAAACATCGACAAACATGAAATAAAATTGTTCCAACACTTGTGAGTAAGAATCAAAATCACTAGCCCATGGCATATTTTGATAGGAAGACGTTCCTTATCAAGCTTCATCTTTGATGGACATGAATCCAAATAATCACTATTAGTCACATCTAATGTGTGCTTCAACGTCACATCAAATCATCCAAACATATTTTGTTCCAAACCAAGCTTCAACAATCATGATCAATCAAATCCAATCAAAAAAATCATCTTGAGATGTCCTTGTGTTGCTTAACACTATCCTTGCATTGTTGTGTATCCTCATTAATGTTTTCATCATCAATCCCGATCAATCAAACCTTGCATTGTTGTGTATCCTCAACAATGATATCATCATCATCAATCCATTGATTTGATCAATCAACCTTAGCTCGGTCTTCAATAGAATCCCAAATAGATCATTGATAACATCAGACACATCCTTATTCAAATCGTCAAAATCATGTGAAAAAATAAAAAAACATCCAAAAGACATCAAAATCCAAAAACACTCATAAAAATAGAAAAAATAAAAAATATGGTATCCAAACTATGTCATGTCTAAGCTTAAATGTAGGCAAGGCTAATATATGATCACCCCCCAAACACAAAAACACAAAACATCTAAAACAGATCAAAAAATTCAAATACACTCAAAAAGTCAGAAAACATCAAAAACACAAAATCTAAACGACGTCATCTTTGAACTTAAACGTAGGCAAGGCTAATCTCTTATCAACCCTTGAGACATCAAAATCCAAAAAAATTCAAAAAAACAAAAAATTCAAAAACATTTGAATAAAAACAAATATCCAAAAACATTTGGAAAAAAAATCAAAACATTTGAAAAATCCAAAAATACCAAAAACAGCCTCAAAACATTCCAAAAATGTCAAAAACATCCAAATATTTCAAAAAATCCATCTGTCTCATTTTTCTTTCACTCAAAATAATCAATCATCCATAATAAACTAATCATCACCTTCATCCTTTGGCAAAACAAAACAAAAAAAAAACACAACAATTAGCAAAAGAAAACTTCAAACACAAAATCAAAATTGAAACAACAAACCTTTAAACACAAAATCAAACTCTTGATCATTTGCAAACATGTCACTTGACCTTATATCAACAGCCTATCAATCAACTTATCAACCCATCATCATCCTATACAATGCTTGTCGTAGGATATATCATTCTGACAATGGGCATCATTTTGGATATCACTTTGGATACTTATCCTATCAAAACACATCCCTTCGGCTCAAGATATGAAGGAAATTGGCTTGTTTGTGTTTTTGATCTTTTCTTTTGATTTATCTTATTGTGCTCATTCCAAGGATCTCTCACTAATATCTGAATGAAGGATTTAGAGAGATAGGAATGGGGCAACAATCATTATCTTTTGTCTATTGTGCTTGTTGGACATTCTTGTAAAATAACTTGTCAAATACTTTCTTTGTTAGGTATGTCCTAGCAAGGTTTTCATATGTCAAGTGTGAACAAGAATACTCCTATCTATTTGTCATGTCAAATTCCATTGCACTAGGTCAACACCATCCTGGTTCTTTATACCTTGATGTATAGTATCTATGTGTATTATCAAACATAAGGTAAGTAACCCTTTAAAAATACCAATCCTTGATATGAAAATCATCATCATCTATCATCATCAACATCTCTAATAAAGTCTCGTCAGATCATGGACTTTTTGGATCCTCTTGTCATCATCTCATTTCTTCTTTCTTCTCTTTGTGCTAACATAACATCACCAATGCATCCATCCTACATCCATCCTACATCCAAAAACCATCATTACTTTGCACATCATCTCACATGCATGTTCATCATCATAATATCGATTTGTTAGTCTAAGCATCTCATAAAATCATACATTTGCATAAAACATCTACTGCATAATCATATAGGCATCATCACTTCATCCATCTCACATGCATTGCATTATAATTTAAGTTGTTTAGAATAATATAGATTTGTTATTCTAAGCATCTTAAAACCATCTCATTTGCATCATCATCATAACCATCCATACATCCATCTTGAACCTCTTTATCATGATATTGACCCTAAAATGAAATCTTTTCACTCAATCTCTTGAGGGGGCAATGTACTAATGTACTTCTTTCCACAGGGGCATCCAAAAAAAAAAGAATTTTGATCGCAGAAAGTTTATTCTTTGAAGCAACACAACAAGTACATTGCTTCAAGAGGGTCAAAATGTAGACACATGAAATTGACATCATGCATTCAATTAGGTCATATTCATCCATTCAGCAAATAAATCAAGTTTATTTATCAATCTCCTAAAGTCATCAATTTAAATTAAATAAAACAACTTGATCCTAACATCACTCTCCTTGATTAAATAAATCAAACCTTTATTTAACTAAGTTTGAAATCACATTCCTTCCCTTTTGATTTAAATAAATCAAAATATTTAAGTCAAAAGGGTCAAAGACCCTAATCATTAGTTAATATAATATAATATTAATCAATCTAACCTAACCACCCATCACATCCTCTAGCTTTTCCCGCTTGCACAAATAAATCAATTTATTGATTTATTAAATCATTATTTTCCGTCAAAATGGCATATTTGAGGAATATTCCCTCAAATTTTAATTCAAAAAAAAATTGACATGTACATCCAACAAGGCATTTATGAGCTCTTACATGTCCCTTGCACAAGTCAAACTCAACATTTGACTCTCAAATTCAAATTTGAAATCTCCCTCTCTTTGGCACATTGACCAAAATGTGCTCATCCTCCAACCTATCACAAGTTGACAAGTAGCCTCTTTTCATTGGTGGATCTTTAGTCCAACATCCTCTAGATTTGGTATTCTTGTATCATTCTATTTTATAAACATAGATCATCTCCATTGATTTAATTCTCCACAATCTCCAAAATCTTAGCATTTCATCTTCACAACTTAATTCACAAGCTTATGCAAAGTCACTCTCTTCAATTGAGAACTGATTTTGTCCATCCACTCCATCTCAAGGAATTGCATCATTTAGCTTAGCAAAGGATTGGGAAATAACTTGTTTCCATGGAAGCTCCAATCCACTATGAGATAGGTATCCATTATGCTCTTTTATGTTCTTAGTTAGTTGTTTTATTTACATTGCAAGACATAATAGATTATCTCATAGGAGCACTATGGTATTTGCATAGTTTGAAGTAACATGCTAATGTGTTTTTGAAGTTTGAGCTATTTTGTAGCTTTGTGGTGCTCACAGGTGGTTGGAGGTTATTTTGTGTTCTTCGGATGGGGTGATGGTTGCAAAAGGAATAAAAAATTGGTAATTGTGATAATTCTTTCCCAATTTTTGCAGGCATGAATCTTTCATATAACACTTAAAAATACAGTTTATCATTCCAGGAATGTCCTATAAAATAAACATAGGGATCAGTATATATCAATGGAATTTTCCTCTACTATGGCATACATGCACGTCTGCACATAAGGGAAATACACTATCCACCACTACAAACAATGGTGGCATCAATGCTCCATACAACACTCAAATATAACTTATCATTCCAAAAATGTGTTAGTATATATCAATGTTGTTTGCATCTTCTATGACATACATCAAAATCTGCACACTGCATTGTTCATCATTGTGGTCGATGGTTGCATCAATGTTCCATATAACACTTAAAATACAATTTATCATTGCAAGAATGTCCAAACAAAATAGGGGAAATCCATTTTCCATCACTTCGATCAATGGTGAAATTTCCAAGACTTTTCTATTGCTTTACCAACCATCCCCCTATGCAAGAAAACAAAAAAACAAGTTCTTTTTATTTCTATCCCCTCACTCTCAATAATGTCAAAGCTCAATACTTGGCCTTCACATCCTTGTTTATTGTAATGGTTTCTATCCCTTTTAGTTGTCATGTAACCTTTTATTGTCCATCTATTACCTATTTTTTATATGTAATTCCACATACATACATTTCCTAATGAGGGTGCTAACCTGAGAGATAGAAAATCACACACACAACTAGAGAATATTATTATTATTTTGAATATGAAAATATTGCATGCAAAAGATCTCCAATCCTTGAGTTCTACAATACATGCTAGTTATAGAAACTACAAAAAATTCTCTTTTCGCAATCTATGAACTTTTCCTCAAAAAGCTACCAAAAATTAAAAAAACCCATCGATAAATAACTCATTTTGGTCTTGGCGTCAAAACAACATTTGAATTATGAGTTTTGGTGGTTTGGCACCAAAAATTAAAATTTGAAATTTAAATTTTAAAATCACATTTAGAAATTAGCACATTTTTGAAAGTGCACTAACTTCTGGGAGACATAACTTTTGATCTAGGACTTCGTTTTTTGAACCATTTGAAAGGTTGGAAGGTCTTGAAGTCAAGAATGCTCTTGAAATTTTCTATGCCAATTTTAGCAATATATAGGGCCATTCCAAGGACACTTAATGCCTCAAATCTGATATAGAAGGTTTTAAGGTGCAATTCTAGGAGTCTGAAACTCCAGTATCTTTCAAATTGGGAATGCTTTTGACCTAATTATTTCACTCATGTTCTCATTTTTCTGTTCTAAATCCTCCCATATAAATTTTATCCCCAAATACCTTCAAATTCTAATACTTGCTAAAAATAGCAATTGACCAAGTAAAATAGAAAATCAAAATTGAAAGTTGGAAATTACATTATGCATAAAAGGGTATGCAAAACTACAAAAACATTTAAGAAACTACAAACCAGAAATGCAAATACTTTTTTTTGGGTGATGTAGGATTTCCCTTACACCACTAGATTCTCCTACATCATTTTCACACAATTTTTTTGTGTCTACATATGTCTGAGCAACATATCCCTTCATATGCATCCAAGTCATTCAATGACTGTATATCTACTCGGAAAAAGGAGTTGTTTGAATGATAGGCTATATATTAAGTGTAATAAGGAACATTGATTTCGCCATTCATCAAGGTGGTGGATGATGTATGTTATTGCTTGGGGGTTTGGTGAGAGTGCATGAGGCTCCATGAACAAATATGGTAGGGTAGAGAGAAGACCTCATTTTTTTGTGTTTCATTTTATATTTCCTATGTGCACAACTTGATTCTTCACTTGAATTGGGTTCTTTAACAATATGTGTAGATCTTCCTTTCTATTTTACTAGATACGGCAGGGTACATGCCAACAATTATAGTGCACTATGAATCAAAGAAGAGGATCATCTCCAACAATTGTCTTCATTGCCATCATTATGAAATGTTGTTATTCTTTATGGTAACTGTATTGCTTCTCTTTTCCCTCTTCATGTCCATGCATATAGAATTTCCACCATTTCTAAATTCTCTTCCTTATCACTTTTTATATATGTGAGATGTAATCATGGTCATACTACATCATGCCTTGTACAGAAGTTATGCCTACATCTTCTTTATTTCATCTCTTCTATTGCAACTATATTACATACCTTTTTGTTCTAAATTATAGAACTATTTAAAATTTGTAATTTAGATATTGATTACCAATGAAACATGTTCACCTCACTAAAATTCACATTTTCCTTGTGTAACTATATATGAGTTAAACCATTTTAGATTGAAACTACATTCTATTTATATACAAGGAATATAGATCTCCAAAATGATAGATAGCTTTATGATCGCATGCTTGGCATGGTGTACACCCTATAACTACATTATATCTATATACAAGGTAAGGCTACTGGTGTAGGAGCACCTAGGAAACACACCTAGGAAGCA